>JAULBZ010001522.1:0-21824 GCA_032360805.1 Neoturris breviconis | reverse complement strand
TATTGGTTGCCGTGAACACCCAACATGAGTGTTCTAGAACACCTCAGGGGTGTTTTGGTCGTAGAACACCCCAAAAGGGTTCTAGAACACCCCGCAGAATGTCAGTGCATTAAAGGACATGTTGTTAATTGATGCCCATTTATATATTGAATTCTAGTCTATTTAGAAGAACTCGGTATCTTCTTTCGTAGTAATACCTTTCCTTAGTCTTGTATCATCAGCGAAACTTGATAGGAAAGAGTGTGCTAATGCATTATCGATGTCCCCTATTAATATCAGGAACAGCGGAGGCCCAAGGACAGACCCTTGAGGAACTCCAGATGCGACTGGCATTTTTTTGATTTCCTGCCATTAACTAGAATAAATTAGTTACTATTTACCAGAAAGGAATAAATCTATCCGAGTTTGTCGGTGAAGCCAAGAGATTTTTTTTGTCAGTAAAATCTTGTGATCTACCTTGTCAAAAGCTTTTGCAAAATCAAGGTAGATCATATCAACACTCGGATTTGTCTCCAGCATATCTATGATATTTTTGTAGTGAGCGAGTAGCTGGCTTAGATAGGACCTACCAAGTCGGAATTCATGTTGTGTAGGGTTGATCTACTGAAGTGAAATGAAATGAAAACAAGTGCGTTATATGTTATATCGAGAGTTCGTTATACAGAGAGGTTTTAAAAAGAGTTTGTTGACCGGAGAAAGAGTATTCAGTTCGTTATAACGGGAAGTTTGTTATACTAGATGGGTGTCGTTTTATAGAGATTGCACTGTAAATGTTAAACAGGCGAAAGCCTTGAAAATAAGTGTTCTAAGCCAAGGGGATGTACTGGATGGGAATTAGACCTGTTCTTACCTTCCAGAAAACAAGGTACAGCTGGAGATTTGACCTGTTCTTGCGCTATTATTCCCTCCTGGCTGTGAAAATGAACTGCTCTGAGCTGGTATCTCGTTGACTGGGAAATCGATCTGTTTTTGAGAAGCTCTGACTGGAAAAATGAACTCTTCTGAGATGTCGTCTCGGTTATGAAAAAATGGCTTCAAATAAGATTTATCCAGCTGGAAATAGGATCTGTTATAGGATGGACATTCGGAGGGAAAGAGGTGTTCTTACGAGAAAAAACTGTACCGTTTCAGAGAAGTCTTAAATCTAGCTGGAAATATTAACTGTTCTTTATATTAGATTCTTGTTCAGCTGGGGAAACAAGCTGTTCGGAAATACACGCGTTAAACTAATAATAATCCCGAACTGGACGTCAGCTAGAGAATAAGAACACCTATTTTACAGAACACCTCCATGTGGCTGCTTCTGAACAGGGAAAGGAGTCCTTGTCCGCAATAGAATTTAAATCTGATCATGTATTATTGATATTTCCCAGCGGACAAAAACTTGTTCAAAGTCTGTAGTAAAGGCGCTAGAACAACTTTACTTTGAACAAGTTTCTTTAGCAATCTCTCTCATTCATTTCTTGCGATTCATTTAAAAAAAATTAAAAAAGGGAAATATTAAATATCCAGTATTTACAGTTCTGATTAGGCTGTAATTTTAATATCTTAATACATATGGTTTCTATCAGCTCTTAATCAACACATTGTGAATTACTTTTAAATTTAATCTAGCAGCCAGCTGACAAAATCCTGTTCAAAGTCAGCAAAATAACGTTAGAACAACGTTTTGCGAACGTTGTTCTAACGTTTTTTGCTGACTTTGAACAGTTTTTTTTTCGGCTGGGCATAAGTGACCGTCTCATAATTTCCTACCAAAAACAACTTCTATCTCAGGTTTAAAGAAACTTAAAAATACAACAACAAATAAGACTGCTCCAGAATGCATTATATTAACGAGCTTGCAATGGATTGGTTTCTAAGGAGCAATGCGCATGACAATTGTCTTGGTGCTTCTTCCCTGTAAATTTTACCTTAGAAACGAGGCCAAGATAACTTTATGTACGAATTGTATATTGTCATACTCATCACATATACCCTAAATATTCTGCAGTCTTGTACTTCTATTTGAGCTCGAATTTTTTTATCACGGACATTTACTTATGTAGAAACCATGCTTAAAGGAAATCTATTAGTAATAAATCAACAAAGTGATTATTTCAAGGACAGTATTTCCATAAGGAAGTTATAACAGAGAAATATATAATACATTATGCTTTTTTTAAACATACTAAAGTGTCATTACAGTAGGTCGGGTTTCTTTGATCTCATAAATGACAGATTTGAACAGCCTGATATGAATGAAGCATGGCAAGGAATTTATAAGTAGCCAGGTAGACAAAAATTGTTCAAAGTCTGCAGTAAAGACCGTAGAACAAAGTCGAATGAATAAGTTTTTGCCCACTGGGGAGAACTGCTGAAACAACACCTTGATCAAAAGAGGTACAGATAACGAATAAAGTTCTTCGTGTTTGTGAATTCAACATCGTTTGACCAGGAAGTAAGTACTGGGATGTTCTATGCAGCCACAAGACATCAGATTAATATTGAGACAACGTCAAGTCATTTGCCTACTGAATTGTTGATTGATATATCGTATCCATCACGTATTACTATGGCGCGCCAAACATGACTTTAATACTTTTTTGCGCAGAAAGTATTATATTTTCAGAGTAAGTATTATAATGGTAAGAAAGTATTATTTTTTAAAGAAAATATTAAAGTCATGTTTGGCGCGCCATATATTACGTTTCGTGTATAAGTAACTAAAATAATATTTCATCTCATTCTTTCCTGACAGACACCCGTCTTTTCAATATTTTAACAGTCATTCTTTTATATTTTTTTAATATTTTTAGAGGGTAATGATATAATAAATTAATAATTTTGTTTCTCTTCCTTGTAAGCAAAAACTTGTTCAAAGTCCACAAATTTTCAACGTTGTTCTAGCGCCTTTACTGTGGGCTTTGAACACGTTTTTTCCCAGTGGGTAGGAAAAGTTATTATAATATTAGGAATATCAGTAGTTATTTTTGTTACAAGATAATACCAAGCTCTCCCTAGTCCCTTTTGTCTTTTTTAAAATCTTTCTCGGACCTTAGAAAAATAAAAAGGGGGCTGGAGACGAGCTTGAAGATAATATGTTAATAAATCCCAGTGGACAAAAACTTGTTCAAAGTCCGCGGTAAAGATGCTAGAATATAACATTGAAAACGTTGTTCTAGCGTCTTTATTGTGGACTTTGATCAAGTCGAGTCCACAGCAAAGACGCTAAAACAACAAAGTTCGGCATTGTTCCAGCGTCTTTACCACTTTGAACATGTTTTTGTCTACTGGAGTTGTATTCTTATTCGGATGGTATTTTTACCATATAATCTCTCATAGATGCGCCTCCTTTTTGGATTTTTCAAATGAATCTTGACTTAACAAACATCTTTATTCCTACTCAATGGTCCAGTCCCACTCAACGCAGTAACATCGAAGCAATTTGATCAGGCAAAGGAATAATCATACACCTTCTTCAGCGTTAGGATATCGGTATTAAAAATTATAAGATAAAATAGGAAACACTACTTTTTGGTTGTCATTCCGCTCCATAATAATTCTATTCACAAATACATGAAAAAAAGAGGCGGTGGCTGCTCAAATTAGAACTTTTTGCTATGCAATAACTTGCAAAGACTGCGCAAAAAGGAAGTTATTACATTGCGGCAAGTTCTACTTTGAGCAGCCAATACAAAACCGTAATTTAGAGCTATATTCTTCGTTCAATATTGGTTCATGAACTCTATTCCATATTCCATGTAGTGCACGAGCCATTCCTTTCGGTACACTAAAAGTACCGTATATTCCTAAACTTGACGCCCGGGCGCTTATAAAATTGTTCTGATTCTAATGGTTAACATTTGAGGGGGGCGCTTGTGGCATAATAAAAAATATTTTAAAATATTTTAATTTGCACTTCATTCTTCGTTATATAATATTTTAGGTTTGTCATAATATTTCTTCGAAGCATACAAAATTCGTACATCTATGTTCGAAGTAACCATACGCGCTTTGTTTTCTTCACTGATCGCTTTGGTGGTGCTAATAAAACTATTTTCTTTCAAAGGTGGGCGCTCATTAAAAGGGGCGCTTAATTCAACATGTGACGTTGTACTGCGAACTTTGGACAAAACTTATGACATTCTTCGCTTTTTATTTCAATCATTGGCCGATAGTACTCTGAGCAACTGAATTTTGCTCCTTCCTTGTTCTAATCTACCGAAACTATCTATTTTTGACATAGCATGATTAAACTAATTTTACACTTTTCTGACATTTGTTTGCGTGCGTCATTTAAACCACAGGGACGCGCGAGTGTGCGTCATTTAAACCACAGGGATGCTCAGCATGAAGATTTTTCGAAAACAGTTATTACAAAGTTGTAGAACTTATGAATTTTGATGAAAAGAAATTATGATTATTTTTGCGAAAAATCATGTATTCTATCGTTAAGCCTGCTTTTTTTTAGTCAGTGTAACCAATTATTGCCAAGCTCATTCCCAGCTCATTAACTTTTTTTATTTTTATCGAACCTTCCAAGAAAAAAAAACCAAAAAAAAAACAGGAGCTGGGGACGAGCTTGTTGCATGCCATATGGCCAAGCAAAGTTTATACGTGGAAAACTTCTACTACGTCGTGTTTTTCAAAGAGACTTGTTAAAAGTCCGCAGTAAAAACGCCAGAAGAACGTTTTAAAATTGTCATAGCGTCTTTACTGCCGACTTTGAACAAGTTTTGCTTGAGAAGATTTCAAAATTCTAAATTGAATAGAGCTACACCAGACGATGTCTTTCTCTTCTCGGTGGACTAGCGTGGTCGTCTAGTCACTAAACCCGTCAAAACGACGTTTTGTCGTTGAATATTGAGTGCTTATGTAGGGTTGTGTAAGGTCAAGCTATTCATTCTAAGAAACTACGCGTGGAGACACAAGTGTCAGTTTTATCTGATCATTATTTACACTGTCAACTTTTTTTTCGTTCGTTTGTTTGTTCTAATTTTTTCTAAGTTTAATCATATGTATTAAAGGGTCATAAAAACCACTAAAAATAACAGTATTCACAAGTCTACTGTGTGATAGTGTTTTCAATAACTACTATTACTATAACAATCATCTAATCTCAAATATATATATAGAATGGTTTACTAACGAGCAAACTAGCATTCAGATTTGGAAACAACAGTGGAACTGGGCAGCAAATGGTCCAGAACCAGGTACGAATATTTGTTTATATTTTAAACATGGAGAGAGAAGAAGCTCTGGAATTGAGGTTACTGTGGTGTTATAATTTTTCAAAGTTTGTTTATATCAATGAGCTTGAAGTGGATTGGCGTCTTCGGTATGACTCAAATACTCTCAGGCGGTTTCTAAAGGTGGTGTAACGTCCCAACCAATGGAATATCTTCTTTCGGATTTCATACGAAATCTTTCGCCTAATGGAAATCAGTGAGGCTTTTACAATGAAAAGATTATGGGCACAATTTCAATTGATTTTTTGGATTTTCTTTAAAGCAAAAATAGCTACCGCTTAATCATAAAATAACGCCAGTGGTCGATTTTTTCTTCTTATAGCATAAACTTTATAAGAAACGCCATACAGAAATTTTTAGCATTGCTTAAGCATCACCCTCAGGCTGGCCAGCATTATGCAGAATAAAAAGTGTTTTTTTTCACATATGTATAATAGCTACTGTTATAACTAATTACAGACAAAATGAATATGTTATAGTAATGTTCTCGTAAAGTCAGTCAACTTCAGAAATGTCAGCATCATTTTCGAACGTTTATTTTGGTTATACCTGGTTTATACTGGTTTATACTGTATACTGTACTCACTGAATTGTTTCTCGAAAATGGAAACAAGTTGAAATGTTTCTGTATACGAAGAATAATTTTAACAAATATGGCTGCCTTCAACGTAATAATTAACATGAAAACAGAGAATTTAATCTCTAAAGGAGAATTTAATTTGTTAATTAAACATCGATAATTATTTCGACCACTGTAACCACCAATCACCTTTGATTCCCCATACCGCATAAAAACTGTAATTGCAGGACTCCTTATTGAAAGAATGGCTGCGATAAAGTTTTTGACAGACCCCACTGCTAGCTAAAGCTCTAATTATGTGCAAAAGAGTTTAATCTCAAATCTAAATATATATATATGTAAATAGATCCAAAAGCATTTGCAGACTATTTTTAAAAATTGGAAACATAGTCACATTGTTAAAAACTGACGAGTGCTTACCTGATATTCAGAAGTTAGTTTTCGGCAGCCGGTACGCTGAAGCTCTGAAGACACGGCGCGAAAAAACAAACTTTGTTCGGAACGGGACCTTCAGAGCTTTAGCGTGTCCCTGTAGAGACGAGGATCGGTTCTCAGGTAAACGAATGCAGACCCATCTAGTACCGTATATGGCAATACACAGGTTGTGAAAATATCGCCACCTATTTTCGGATGGGTGAATAATGAATATGTACACTTTTGAAAAGTTTGCAAATGCAAAAGTAAACAATCAAACAGCAACATCAATTAGGGACCGTCTCATAAAATAAATCTACTTAGAAGAGGATTTAAGTAAATGAATCTTCGTCCCGAAGAAACCAATCTATTGCAAGCTCATTGACCTAACACGCTTCTGCACAGATTCATTTTTGTTGAATTTTGTCCTAATCCTAATAAAAAAAATGGTTTTGGAGCGAAATTTTGAAATGGCCCCCGTTGTTTTTTTGGAAGAAACAGCTTTATAAGAAACAGTTCTGAATTTAGGTAAAAAAATAAGGAACACAGAACTGAAATTTGCAAACGGTAAGTAATAACCATATATTTGTTTCCAGTTTTTAACCTCTAAAACAGATGTATATCTCTTATTTGGAGCGAAAGCAGTTATTTAGTTGTCGCAAAAACAGAATACGTTAACGAACCATTTCATTTTGTATCTTTTTTAAAGATTTTAGGTTTTTTAGCAGTACATACCGTTTTTACTTTAATAAGGACACCCAGTAGGCAAAAACTTGTTCAAAGTCTGCAGTATAACGTTTTTCAACGTTGCTCTAGCGTCTTTAACGTGGACTTTGAACAAGTCTTTGCCCACTGGACGAATACCAACCCCATTTCCAGAGCTTCTTGACTTTTCGGTTTTTCCGTGTTCTGAAAAGACGAAGCCCTTGGAACAAGATTGGACGGATACCTCACTCAAAGCTTAAAATTCGCATTATGAGTAACAAAAATCAAAAATAACCAATTGTTGTATTTTGTATTCAAAACTTTGTCTCTATTTCCTTAGTCTATGTTAAACTAACAACCGCAGAAAATAAATAATGCTTCGAGCATGCCTGATATTTTATCAGTAAAATGACAATTTTAATTTGCACAAAAACAAATAGTTGTGCTGTTACGGAATATGGTAATTGTTTTTATTTTTCCTACAGGAAGTAAGAACAGTCATCTTTAATGTTTTCTTATTATCAATGATTACAGGATGCTATCATTTTATAGCTTTCCTTCATATTTCAAATATGTGTTTTAAAAACAGACACTTTTGTATAAAAAGTTATAGGCAGAAGACAGACACTTTTGTATAAAAAGTTATATAGTTTTTCAAGTTATACGTTACGGAAGTACAGTGGTCGAAATAAGAGTGAATTATCACTGTGAAGGAGAGAGTTTTGAGCATAGCTTTAGGCTTTGTAGTCTAAAGGGCAGAAAAATCAACACTCCTCCACAGTGATTATATGCTCTTGTTTCGATTGCTTAAGAAATGTTTTTCAAGGGTATGGAAGTTGTGTGTTAAAACAAATCTGCTTTTGAGTGGACAAATACTTGTTCAAAGTCCGCATTAAAGACACTAGAACAATGTTTTTAACGTTATTCTAGCGTCTTTAATGGGGACTTTGATGCTTCGAGCATGTCTAAATATTTTGTCCAAATTAAAATGACTTGTCATTTTACTGATAAAATATTAGGCATGTTCGAAGCATTATTATCAAAGTCCGCATTAAAGACGCTACAACAAGGTTAAAAACATTGTTCTAGCGTCTTTAATGCGGACTTTGAGCAAGTATTTGTCTACAAGCTTGCAATGCTATGAAGAAACCAATACTCCATTGTAAGATCGTTGACTCATTATCTACAACTCTTTTCAATAGTGGAAAACTTTACCTTGTTCAAAGTCCGCAGTAAAAACGCTAGAACAAGGCTGAAAACGTTGTTCTAGTGTCTTTACTGCGGACTTTGAACAAGTTTGTCCACTGGGTTTGATTATTAATTTCAGACTTTCGATTGTTATTATCTACAGTTGTTATGATGATATGTTATACGTTACCACGTGTCAACGTTCATGTGGTATGAACCAATCATTATGGTCGTATCGACTGCGGAGCGTTTGAAATAGCTACGAACAAATAATTGCTGTCAAAGAATGATTTTTGAGCATTACTACAGGCTAGAAAGATAAAAATCCCTCATGCACAATGATTATTCCCTTTTTTTTCAAACAATGGACTGGAAATGAAACTTACAGTTTGAAAGACCAATTCCATATATGGACTGTGCACTACCATATATGGTAATATACACTCCATGTATAGAAACATACGGATTCGTATTTCGAGAGTATTTTCACGCTGTGTCAATATGTATTTTTGTGAGTAAGATTTAATTTCTCAGGACATACAACGACGTTTAATCAATATCGATGACGGGTTTTTGACCTTGATTTGACGTCGCGTGCAAACTGGGAAATTAAAATTAAAACAAGGATAATGATGAGAAAGCTAACCCAGTGTGCGAAAACTTGTTCAAAGTCCGCAGTAAAGACATGCGGCGTTGTTCTAGTGTCTTTACTGCGGACTTCTTATTCTAAAATGTTCTTCGTAGGAAGAAACCAATCAAATGGAATATCGTTTAAGATGAAACTCATTTAGGGGTCCATGTAAAGGCTGCCTTAATTGACATAAGTTTTTGGAAAGTTTCAAAACTACAGTATGATCCTATCAAAAGTTATTGGGGGAGAGGCGGCGGTGGCGGAGGGCGCAATGCGCAAACTGGCTCTGGGTTTACAAAATATTGAATCGACAATCTTCAACCTGATTTCTACAAACCAATCAAGTGCGAGATCGTCGACTGAGCACACGGCGTCGGTCGTTCCGACATTGAATGGACCTCGTCGTGTGCTTGCAAGAAGTAATTCTTTTAATAAATGTTCTTGACGCAAACGATAAATAAATAACGTCGACGTTTGAAGATTTTGTTCTGACCTTAACGCGTAGATAAATCTTGTCATCAATCATACATTCTAGACATTTAATAACCTGTCATTAGCAATACATACAAAAGAAAAAAGAGAAGAAAAAGAAGCTGTTAAAAACGAATTAATACAAAAAGTAAATCTATACTTAACTCTAGTAATGAGTTCAATAAAACACATTTGAGGACATAATGAAATTCTTGATCCTTTCCATTCTAACCACATACCGGGATACACTCAATAGCAATGTATCAAGAGAATGCAAAGCATTAAATACATGTAAGATATACATTTTTACTTTGGGATTAAGATGAAGTATTTAGTAATTGCATTGACTTGTAATATGATGCATATTTTGATCGAATATAATGATGGGTGCATGTTTAATTTAGATGAGAATTTCAGTGGTTAAAATTAAAGTGATTAATCACTGTGAAGGAGTGATTTTTGAGCATAGCTTCAGGTTTTTGCCTACTTAGTAACTCATTAGTTTGTTATTTTGGTTGTTTATCACACTTCGAACTTATCAAGAAGAATGATCTAGATTATAATTATTAAAAACCATTCCATGAACAAATGACGTTTGATCAACGTCGAAACAACGTCGTGACGTTATTTTGACGCTGATCTGATATAGTTTTAAAGCTGAAAACTATACTAAAAAAGTGCTCCTCCACAGGTAATATACGGTAGTTATATTCAGCGTTGTTAGATACACGACGTCAAGATCTTCAGGTCAAAAACTGAATCGTTTTGATGTTATTTCAACGCTTAGGTCCGAAATTTTATTGCGGACTTTGAACAAGTTTTTGCCTACTGGGATTGTTTCTAATGTCGTGTGCCTGATTGAATGTTGTCGAGATTTTGACATTCACTAGTTTTGTTCTTGTAATATTTCATTATTGACGAACATATCCTGCCGACACACGATGTCAAAGCAACGTCGAAACAATGTTGCGAAGTTATGTGCCGGCAGGGAAGTTTAATAAGAGTTGACTCACAACCTCGTTCCCAGGGCTTCTAGTTGACTCACTCTAACGAGAAGCTTCGAACGAGGTTAATTATTCTATTTTTAAACAGAAGATTTTTTTAACCACTAAAAGATGAAAAGATGAATATGAACATAACCACATGATCAAAATATAACAATTTCCTGCCAGCAAAAACCTGTTCAAAGTCAGCAAAATAACGTTAGAGAAACGTTCACAGAACGTTGTTCTAACGTTACTTTTGCTGACTTTGAACTGGTTTTTGCCGGCTTGGTTATAACTCATGGGTCGAACGAAATAAATCATAATCTGTGAAGAATTCTAGATTAACAAACATGCAATTCCTATAGGCACGCAACGACTTATCAACGTCGTTTTGACGTCGCGACGCCAAAAAGATGTCTTTTCGGCTTCATGTCCGAGACCAATTATACGAGATTGTTTAGTGGTAAATTAACGGATCTATTCAATGTTCGTACCGGCGTCAAACAGCGTCTTTTTTCTTTTTTATGTTGAAAAACGTCACGTGCCTGTTGAGATGGATCGAGATGTACAATAATAATACTAAAAAGATATATTGAAACCTATGTTAAGACAGGAAGACTTGGTACAAAAAAAACCCTCCAAAAAACCCCAATATTGTACGATCATTGCAAAGTTACAATTAGTTTCACGATTAGTTAGACGTCATTTTGACGTGTATCCGACGTCATTGCATGAGCTTCTATGCTGTTGCTATATTACGTAATCCCTTTCGAATGTTTTTTGTCTTATGATACTTTTTAAACGATTAGGGAATAGTAGTTATAATTGCCCTTTTGAAAAAACAATTTAATTGAAACAAATCTAAACTTTTCCCAAATGAGTATGGTCAGACGACATAAAAGAAAAATTAATAAAACCTCTCACGCTATTTCAACCTCGTTTGAACATGGTAGGTTCACAAAGATGTCTTATATGCATGACATGGTTTCCATTAGCAGCTTAAAGAAATCGATTTCGTTAAACTAGGGCCCATGGTGATTGGGGACTTTTGGGCAGAGTAAACTTTTTAAAAACAACGACTTTTCTTATTCCTGATATATTTTGCAGTGCATTTTAAGAATGATTGTTGAAGTTAACACAGTATTATTCTTCCAGTCTACAAATTTATGTTTCTTCAACCACGTTCCTAGGGTTTCTTGTCTTTTCGAAAATATGTTTATTTTACTATATGCGCATCACGAACTTGTTCTGCATTAAAGACGCTACCCAGCGGGCAAAAACTTGTTTAAAATTTTCAACGTTGTTCTAGCGTCTTTACTGCAGACTTTAAACAAGTTTTTAGGTAGAACAACGTCGATCGACGAGTTTATTTGTAGATAAAAACCAGGTCTGAACTATGCTAACCAGTGTTTTAAAGCTTAATATACGCTCATTTCATATAAAAGTTTATAAATATTACAGTATATAGGCTTCTATTTCTTTCTAACTGTTATTAAAGTTTATGCTTTTCTTTCTCATATAGGTCGAAATAATAAAACAAAAAACGAGTATCAGTTAACCCAATAAAAAGTCTATCAATCATTCAATCACAAAAGTTGAAATCATAATACGACTTTGCAAACATTTCAGAAGAAAAAAAAGAAAGTTTTGAAGAACTTTAAAAAATCGATGCTGAAAGTTCAAGTAATATAAACATGTTGATGTAAAAGCATTGCGAAATAATGACAAAGAAAATTAATGCAAAGTTTGGCATCTAACATGGTTTCAAGAAGTTTCCGCACGTGTTTATTATTTACTTTGCTCGCCTATCTGTTCTTATTACTAATATTTTCAAGAAATTTCTTTCTTGAGAAATGTTGGAATCGAAATGGTGAACCTGCCTTGCTGGAACTTACGATAGAAGTCAACAATAATGATGGCCATGGAAAAACTGATAAGTTAAAAATTTCAGTGGATAATCGAGGTAAAGAATTAGAAACAAATAATGAGACTGGTAAAGAAGTAGTCTTTATAAAGAAAAACGAAAGGAATATTCACTCCGACAAAAGAACAATACAATTGACCAATCAGGAGCATATTATATTTGAAGCACGACAAAAATTATACGATACCTCTACAACAAACAAAAACAAACCTAATGACGTCCTTAGTGTAAGCACAGTAAATAAACAATACGAAGAACATATAGGAAAACAAAAGAAATATATATTTTCATTAAGATACTATGAACAGCTGTCTATGGCCACAAAGAATCTTTTATCTCTTGCATCACTTGCTACAAATACTAACCGGCATGTAGTCATGCCCTTTGTAAATAACTCACGATTTAGTGGAGTACAAACAGGTGCCTCGATGACCAGGTTTATGGAAATACAGGGTAATGCCAATGCAGATTCTTATAAATTTAGTAATCTCAGTACGTACTTCGACATTCAACATTTAAATAACGAATTGAAAGACCATGGGTATACACAACTAGCCTCATTTCAGGAATTCAAACAAGATTGTTCTACACTAGATATTGTCATACAATTTTTGTACGAAGAATCGCAAAATTTAGAAAAATGGTACAAACTACCCAAAGAAAAAATTAAAGAAATTCGAAAACGAGTAAAAAATAATGGTGGCGTAGCAGAATGTAAATTTTTACGTCGATCGAAGATTAGTATATTTCTGGGTCGAGTTAATGCTACGAAGTACGTTTGTGTTGATCCAGAAATTATCAAATCACCTGAAGATTTTCAAAATAAAGTATTGCAAGATGCAAAGTGTACTGGAATTATATTTTGGAAAGGAATTGGGCGCAACAGGGCGCATTTTCCGCTAGCACCCAATATTAGTGAAATGATACGCCCATCGAATTTAAAACACAATAGTAGACTAACAAATATAGCTTACTCGTATATCCGAGATATCATAAAAAGGCCGTTCATATCGGTGCATGTACGGAGTGAGCGCCATTTGATCCGAAAAGGAGTAAGCATGGCTAGAAATTGTATAAAAAAATTAACAAAAAATGTTTTAAAAAGACGAGAAGCGTTTCATTTGAAAAAAATATTTGTATCAAGTGACTTCGAAGAACATGGTTCTGATACATTATTACAATACGTCACCACTCATGAAAGAGAACAACTTCAAAGCGAATTACTTCGAGGTCTAGAGAATCCATACACATTCAATCCAAGCGACTATAATTTATTCGATCGAGGTGAAATTGCGATCATTGAAATGCATATACTGAGTATGGGTGAATCTTTGTTCACTCTGGGTCGAGGTAACTTTCAAGCATGGATTATGGATTTATTCTTGTTTCACAATGCTGAAGATAAATCGTTAATCTATAAAGTATGTGAATTTGAAACTAAAGGTGTTCATACTAGGTTGCAAGGTTCATAGAGCTTACCCAGTGGACGAAAACCTGTTCAAAGTAGGCAGTGAAGACGCTAGAATTACATTTTCAACTTTGTTCTACGTTAATGCAGACTCTGAACGAGTTTTTGCTCACTGGGTCGACAGCCAATTATATTCGATTATTTGTTCTGTAACAGTGTTCAAAATAAGCCTCGCCGGAAAAAACCTGTTCAAAGTTAACAAAATATCGTTAGAGAAACGTTCTTTGAACGTTGTTCTAACGTTGTTTTGCTGACTTTGAACAGGTTTTTGCCGGCTAGGAATCACTGTGAAGGGATGAGCATAGCGCTGAACGTTACTAGTTTTGTTATATTGTTGGTTAACGAAGAAGTTTATAACAATGAACTTGAAATTGAAGGAAACCAGACTAATTTCCAAGATCATTGACTCATCCCAGTGGGCAAAACTTGCTCAAAGTCCGCAGTAGAGACGCTAGAACAACGTATTCAACGTTGTTCTGGTGTCCTTACTGAGGACTTTCAACGAGGTTTTGCCCAATAGTATTATTCTTTTCCATGGAGGCGAACTAATTAAAGCGAGAAGCGGCTATGACTAATCGATCCAGTAATTGATTCAGTCTAGAATATTAATGCTAATTACTCCCCTTTTCCCAGTCTAATTTAAACAAAAAACTATTTTTTAAATGGTAATCTTTTGAAGGATTCCCACTTGGATACTGAAGACGAAAGTATTTATTATTATTATTTTGTCGTATATGATATAACTAACTTATTTTTTATTACATTAAGCAAAGCGACCAGAGGTTATAACTAACCTCGTTCCTAGGGTTTCTTGCCTTTTCGAAATACGGAGAGCGACGAAGCTTATTAAGAAAGACACGAAGTCCTTGATACGAGGTTGGTTATAACAAATTTTAATTTTCAATAATATCCAAATGCCACAACAAACTAAAAAAACTTGTTTTTTGCATGTCTAAATAACCTGAGAAAATATTTGAAATAAAAGAAAAACCCCAACAACGCCCACAGCAGGCACAGGACGTCCCAGTGGGCACAAAACTTGTTCAAAGTCCGCAGTAAAGACGCTAGAACAACGTCCTGCTGACTTAGAGTTTTTGCTCAATAGACGTAGGATCACCGCGACGTCCCTTTGACGTTGATCTGACATCATGTGTCCACTGGGATATCTGGTATTGTTTGGGTCTCGTTTGACAATAGGGAACCATTCAGTGGGTGGTTGAAATAAAAACAAATAATCACAGAGTTTTAAACAAAGTTTCAGGTTAAAAATGCCTTAAAGGTATGCTCAAAAATCCCTCCCCCACAGTGATTATTTACTTTTTATTTGACCACTGAAAACTTTCAATCAGATTCTTCTTTAAATGTGTTGTTAGAGCATACACTGAAATCATAGAACAAGACGTAATTTGAGGTGGCCATACAAACATAAAAATTGTCGGTAAAAATAACATCTATGACAACTACGGAACTCCGTTTAAATCTCGGTATTTAAAATTGAAATATAATATGGAAACCAGGTCATATTTCATTCTAATACAAAGCGTATGTTCATGAGTTCCTTCCAAATATTACAACTTCAAAAAGGCGATTGAGAACAGAAAACACATACACAAACAACATCGAAAAAAACAAGGCCATATCTGTACGATTCTAAAACACAGGAGGAAGACTATTATCGCCAACAACTTGCCTTTGCGTTGAATCATTTATATCACCGCATTGAGGTAAAGTAATGTTATATGAACCTCGGTCACATCACGTCTCAAGCAAAACTTTAATGATTTTAATACAGCAAGAAGATTCTACTCGACAGGTGTGTCACGTTTAACTAACGTCGAAAAGCCGTCAACAAGATGTCGCGTGTTCACTGTACAGAAACCCGGCAGGCACTTGACGTCTAACTAAAGTCGAAAAGTCGTCAATAAGACATAGCATGTTCACTGGACAGAAAGTTTGTTTTGAGTTAGCCCCAGTGGACAAAACTTGTTCAAAGTCTGCAGTAAAGACGTTAGAACAGCGGCTTTTGACGTTGTTCTAGCGTCTTTTCTGCTGACTTTGAACAAGTTGGGGAGATTTTCTGATGAGCGTGTCTGTCTGTTAAGATACAATAACCACTTGTCATTATACAGGATATCACAATAATATTTTAGGAAGTTTTAAATACTCAATCATGTCATAATTTTCTTACTTTATATCCTCAAAAGGAAAGTATTAATTTTTTTCACCGGAATAACTAAAATGTAAGCGAGGAAATTAAATAAGAGCGCCTTGTTTATGTAATACTTAAGAAATAACCTAGTTACCACCTCGTCATCATGTATCTTTAACTTCTAAATTTATGAAGTCATTGGAACGAGGTTGTTAAAAAAGATCGTTTCAGTGTATAAATCAACTACAGTATTTCATTAGTAAGAAAACAAAGAAGCTATTTCTAACACTCAGATACTAATTACATAGTACAGATTAGAAGAGAAGCAAGAAGCCCTGGGAACGAGGTTGAATGATTTTATACACTAAATAAGACTGTAGTTACTATCAATAAACACAGAATCTAAAAACAGAATTCTGGAGCAAAAATACCCCAAACTATTTCATTAGTACTAATTTTTACGTTTTATCGGCGCATTATTATTCGCGCATTATATGTGCATATTTTATCCGTATTAATTTTCGCGTAATTATGGAATTTCCCACGTACATATGAAATTTTCGTGCGTATTAATTTGTGCGCAAATCATTTTCTGCGTAATATCTAACCATGTTGTGCAATCGTAAAAATCAATATAAGGTATACCTCCCTACTTTCCACTCCATCCTTACCTATTTTTAGCCTCACTTAGCTATTATTGAGAAAACTAGTCATAGATTAACAACCCTTTTATGCGCGAATTATTTTGCCTTTATAACGGCATTACTGTACTGAGAAAATAGAAAATGTTTCAAAATCTAGGTGAACGTAAGCCTAATTTATTTCATTAGTTAGTGGCCAATATTTTTCTCAATCAACATATTATAAAGGCTTAGTGCAGTTTCGATAGAAACGGTAACGAAAAACAAAGAAAAGTAGATTACATATTAGACTTATATTCACCAATAATCATGAATTATTTTAGCCACAAAGAACAAATCAAATAAAACCTTTTGAGCTGCACGCTTTTACACTTTTACAACCACCAAAAAATCGTTTTTCACACAAATCAACAGCGTTCCTTCAAATAAAACGCTGCTCAATGGTTTGGGGGGTACCACGCGATAATAAGTTTATTGTTTTAATTTGTTGTGCAACAACCTGGTGAAAGAAATTATTTGGCACAGAACTGACCCAGTGGGCAAAATACTTGTTCAAAGACAGCAGTAAAGACACTAGAACAACGTTGAAAACGTTGCTCTAGCGTCGTTACCGCGGACTTTGAATAAGTTTTTGCTTACTGTGGAGCAATTAGATGTCACCTGTTCGAGTATAAACCTTTAGAAGTGCTTTTACTGGGGTGTAAAACAATGAATATTGTTTATTTTTAGTATATTTCAAATTTACATATGGATACAATATTTTAAAATAAAAATTCGCGAAACTTTCTATACGAAATAACGTTACATGCGCAGAATAATATTTTTCATGAAAATTTGAACTAGCTGAAAGTGAAGATCGATCATCTAGCGAATAAAATAGTCTTTCCAGGCTTTCTAGCCTGAAGCAATGATCAAAAATCACTCCTCCACGTGATTATTTGCTCTTATTTCAAACACTGTCATCAGGTAGCTGTACCAGATATGCTTATGGGTAACCCTTGAATAACATCATTGAGTAAACATACCAAGTTTGTGGCTGGCTACGTACGGATCAGCTTGGTTGTTCGCGATTATATCAACAGCGGTTTTGTTATACGTTGATTTTAGCGTCTCCACAAAAAAAACGACGGTTGAGTACTGATAAAAGTATCAGAAGCCATTAGTTAAAATATCCAACCGTTATCATCATCCAAACAAACATTGGGTACTTTTTCAACTAGTTCCATTTCATTTGATGTTCCTATAGAAACAACAACATTCTTGTAAGTCCATGGTTGGAATAGCAAGGATAATCAGAAGGATACTTTTTACTCAATTTCCACAGGTAATAAGGTGAATGGGAAGATTTTCATATCAGATCATTCAGAGAGGAGCAAAATTCATATACCAAAGATAAATAATCCTACCAACCAGCCAACCTACGCCGCATATAATCACTTATACGAGAAGACGATGCTTAATATAATACAAAAATTGAGGTGTTTCAAATACTGGGTGAGCAGAAGTCCAGCATTGTAAAATTTACAGGTAAGAGAGACCTAGGTGTTTGTATATATAGCTCCGTCTACGAACGTTTAAATAGAGGAGGCCATGACCCAAGATTCGGTTAAAGTTAAAAGTTGAAAATGTCTGCACCAGTTGTTAACATATTGAAATTATGCGATTAAAGTGGTGTTGAGATTCATGAACATGATAAAGTCCTAATATTCTAATAGTTCTAATATATAAAAACGAGGTGTTGGCTGCTCAAAATAGAACTTGTTGCACTGCATAATAACAGGACACTGCACAAAAATGAAGTTATTGCATTGCAATAGGTCTATTGTCTGAAATAGCTTACCTCCACAGTTATGACCGGTAGTTATTTTAACTCTGAAAGGAAAGGTCTGGTTACTTCCGAATAGACGGATAAAAAAAAGTAATAATAATAAAAAAACAATATAAGTAATGCACACTAATTGGTCTACTTTTAGCGGGATTAGAGAAACCGCGAACTTTAAGCATTTCGCGGGAATTAATTTTCGCGGTTAGGCTGTTCCTAAAACAACTGGATTAACTCTTAGCCTACGGCTAAGAAAATGTTTAGAAAATAATCCAACGATTATTTTTCCGGAGAGTTCTTATTTTCGCGGATGAACATTCTTGGAATATTTCGCGGGGATTTATTTTCGCGGATTTCTCCAAATATTTAATAATATTTATTACCACAATGAGAACAAAGAGACAGACAAGTAGTAGAAGACTGGTGAAGAGCGTTAGCTTACGTTTATCTTCTTGAACACATTCTAAAATAGGCGATAAAGGTTCTAATAAGTCCGTAAATGAACGACAGTCTTTATCTTTCATCTTTTTCTTAACCTGAAAGAAAAGTAGATTATGGAATGAACGTAGAATATAACCTAGAAATCTAAGCGTTGAGTTGGAAACCTTTCAAGAGAAGGAAAAATTAAAATCGCGAGAAGCGGACCAAATACAGAGACTCCCTCCTCCGCAGGCCCACTGGCTGAAAATTAGCCTCCAAAGATGCTCCTCCACATGGGAATGCCGTCGTGAATTCAGAGTCAGGGATTATGAATATACATACATTTTTTATATAAGATGAATGTCTCAATTGAGATGCTGATGGTCTAAACAACAAAGAAGAATTATATCAATGGGCAAAAATTTGTTCAAAGTTCGGAGTACAGACGCTAGTTCAACGTTTTCAAGGAGACTTTGAACATATTTTTTCCCACTGGGATGACAATTACAAGCCTTGGAATAACTGTCGGATAACACCTGTGGAGGAGTGCTTTTTGAGTATAGTTTTCAGCATTGAAAACGCTCCTCCACAGGTGATATTTTCATTCAGGTTAGATGAGAATTGTAAGCAATGTGTTTGAATAGTTCTTTTCACAGTAAACATTTCTGAATACTTTTAAAATTAAAGTACTTAAAAATATAGTTTTCAGCTTCAAAGCTATTCAAGCTTTTTCAGCAGCATCGCTCTTAGAAACTTTTAAAACATTTACCTTGAATTAAAATCAACTTGCAAACATACATCAACAAACTATAATAAAATCAGATAATTATTTTCAACATGGGCATAATTTTCGCGGGTAACTACTTATTTTCGCAATTTTTTGCTTTTTGCGGGTACTTATTTTCTCGAGTTTTTTATAGCCTAAAATAAGGTAGACTAAACACCGTCGATGAATTGTATTGTTTTAAAACGGATTCGGCCTAGAAAATCTTCTAAAACGGAAAGCTGTAACTTCCCAGCCGGCAAAAACCTGTCCAAATGGGCTGAAGATATTCTGAACAATCTCTCCTTAGAGTGATTAGCAGCAGTTATTTTAAGCCCTGATACAGTGTTCGAAATGAGAGTAAATAATAACTCGGAGAAGAAATACCTGTCGGAGATTTCTGATTTTCTTTGATGGTGCATTTATCTGCGGTGAAAACCCCATATCATTTGTTTGTTCCAAGCCATCAAGAGAACATTGCGATGTACTTAAGTCAGCATGTAAGTCTCCTATTTTAGCAGGGAGTTGTGGAACTACTCCACGGATCTTTTGAACTAATATCTAAAATTCCAAAAGCAGCGTTTAAAAAGAGCCTTAAAAATACTAAGCACACCGTTCAGGGATCAAAATAACCGAAGCGTTCCATATAAGGGCAAACAATTAATCACTGAGGAGGAGGGGGCTTTATGAGCGGGGGGCTTTATGAGCGGAGGTCTGAAGCTACGCTCAAAATACTCTCCTCCATAGTGATAACTTGCTGAACTGTATAAAGGATCAGCGAAGAAGAGTGCTGTCAACCAACTCACAATGGATTGTTTCTTATGTACGAAGAAACCATCAATTGCCTTATTTCGTTAAGGTGTATTTACACTAGGCGAAACATTTCGCACAAAAGCCAAATAAAGACATTCCATTGACGTCTTTTTGACGTTGATGTGTGATGTCATTTTACAATTGGAATGTGTTTATTTGGCTTTAACATGAAATTTTTCGCCTAGTGTAAATACACCTTTACAGACATTTGTATGGAATGCGTTATATACAAAGTCATTGTCACTGTGTGCAGTGCTTAAAATAAGAGCAAATAATCATTGTGGAGGAGGGATTTAGGAGCATAACTTCAGGTAATAAAGTCTCAAAAAGTACTTCACCACAGTGATTATTTGTTTTATTTTAATCCCGGTGTATGACACATCCATTTCAAGTGGAGAACAATTTTTGCACACATCATTAAAACTAAGCAATAAGTATATGTACAGGAAATTCAGTATGTGTTAAACCAATAGCATTGAAAACCAGTGGTCGATATAATACTGTGGAGGAGGGATTTTTGAGTATTGCTTTGGGCTAAAATCTAAATCCTGAAGCAACCATTCAGTATGTGTTAAATCAATAGCATTGAAAATCAGTGGTCAATATAATATTGTGGAGGAGGGATTTTTGAGTATTGCTTGAAGCCTGAAGCTTTGCTCCAAAATCACTCCTCCACAGTGATTATATGCTCTTTTTTCGATTACTGTGATACCTCTGTAGGACGCAATTTACTAAAAGGTATTGTCCCCGTCACTAATTCCACTGCGGTTATCCCAAGACTGTATATATCAGATCGATCGTTGTATCCAGCACGATTCTAAACAATAAAAGTCTACCAATCAGTGCTTATTAAAAATACAGGTACTCTTCTAGTCTGTAAGCTATGGGACATAACCTTGACTGTCAAGGTGGGGAAGGCTTGATTGATATAAATTATAGCGAATTATATTAGAATTACCTTAAGGGAAGAAAATTTCGCGACTTTCGCGGATTTTGCTAAAATCCGCGAAATTTAATTCCCACAGAAATTACTAAAAATTTGCTCCGCAAAATTAAATTCCCGCGAAAATATTCAGAAATTTCTACCCGCGAAATTAAATTCCCCCGAAATATACACTTTCTTCCACCCACACAATTAAATTCCGGCAAAATTAAACTTCACAATTTTACTTCTAAAAGTATTATTTTCACATCATAATAACTACAGACCACCCGTAACTTGAACATAATAAATGGAAACAAGTAGTGTTTTTATATCCAAACAGAACCCCCTATAATTAGGCACGGGAGCGTATGCGTGCGAATATCATAATAATATTACTGACCTGTAGCAAAATCTCTGGTGCAACCCATGGTAGAAACTCAACCGTATCATCAGGGAAATCATGTGCCAAAGACTTATCTATAGGCAATGCAAGACAGTGGCGAAGTCCTGATAAACATGCTGTGTTGTCGGAGTTAATAAGGATATGGCTTGCATTAACAGCTCTAAATAGAAAGATGGAAGTCAGAAACTTTAAATTAAACTTTGTGCAAAATCATTATCAGGGCTCGAAATAACAGCCGGTCATCACTGTGGAGGAGAAATTTTTCAGAATATTTTCAGCCAACTTGGCTG
>JAULBZ010001521.1:0-21830 GCA_032360805.1 Neoturris breviconis | reverse complement strand
ATTTGGACGGAAATGCATTCACTTTATTTGAATAGAACATCCCTTGAATCATGTTGTTTTTATTTGCGCAAAATATCATTTTCTAAACCCCAGTGTCTTGAGTAAAATATTTCTATTTTGTAACGATTCGCGAAATTAAAAACCCGCGAAATTTTCCGAAAATTCCGAATTTAAAACCCTTAAAAGTGTTTTTTTTGGCCTTCGCAAAATTAAAACCCCGCGAAAATTAAGACTTTTAAGGTACTGTAGTAAGTAAATAAATTGTTTTGATAATATTAAGTTTAATTTCACATTTTCCCTTCAAAAAGGACTACAAAAGACAGATTTTAAATTCACATTGATGTTCATGTTATAGGACTGGGTTACAATGAGAACCAATATTCATTACCACGATGGCAAGATCTTAGTATTAGTCGTCAAGATGTATATGATCGAACCTATCATCTAATTCCAACCGCAGGATGGATGTTTCTTCCTCTTACTGTGTATCATGGGGGTGGCGCTGCAGCCCAGTTTGAACCACTTGCTGAGCATTTAACAGAATATAAGTTTGGGCTTTCGCAATATTTAGGAGCAGGGGTTGCAGCTTGTTATCGTGGATATCGTGTGTATGATACCGAGGAAACAAAAAATCTTGTTATACATTGGGTGCAATTTTATAAGAAATACAGGGACATCTTGATCAGTGATATTGTGCGTGTTCGTCGACCAGATATGCAATCCATTGATTCATATATGCATGTTAATTATAAACTTGTACACAAAGGTCTTGCTATGGTATTTAACCCTACATTGGAACGTCAGCAGATGAATCTCACTTTACCATTATACTATACTGGTATAAAACGTATTGCAGCTATATCACAAGAAGAGAATGGTTTTGTTCATTATGAGTTAGATATGGGTTGGGAAGTTGATGTGTTTGTTGATTTACCACCTCAAGATGTTACCTGGTTTCTCATTCAAGATGGCGAAGAAAATAATTTTGTATAACAATTGTAGCTATATTCAATCAATCCTAGCTATGTTTATGATTATTTTCTATTCCTCCTATCGAATTACAACAATTACCTAATATCTGGGTTAAAAAACCAACCATCTCCAAAGTCAAAACGGAATGCTATTTATTTAGCTACTTTCTAGTTGGGGAAAAACTTCAATTTTTGAAAACTTCTTTCAATTTTGAAATGACTATTATTGTTATATCCACTTTAAGGTTGTAAAACATTTAATTACTACTAAGAGTATAATAAAGTATAATGGCTTTTATAACATTAATAATTACTCCCAATGCAAATTAGTAATATAATGACAATACACAGTTCAACAGAGGAAGATTTTTTTAATAAAATAATCTTATAACAAGATCAAAAAATATACTTTTGTTACATTGTTCTATTCTCTAGTGCTTTTTTATTTTTTATTTTTAATAACATAAGTTAGTAAAAATCATCCTATGTATAAAATGAATTTATTATTTAATAGGGCAGTAAAATCATCCTACATGTATTTTTAAATACAGCTATTAATATTAATGTTAGCCACTTTAGGGTCGTAAAACATTTATACAACTTGGTTTTATGACATTATTAATTACTCCCAATACTAATTAGAAATATAATGACAATATGCAATTCAACAGAGGAAGATTTTTTTAACAAAAGAATTGATTGTTTTATTCCATTATTCTTTATTTTATTCATTTTAATAACAGATAATGACAACCACATTTTAGATATTATATATTAAATATAAGTGTTAAAGTTTTATATAAAAAATAACTACATGGTTTCTATCTTATGTACATACATTTTCAAATGCACATACAAATACATACATTCATCATGTACATATGCATATACATATACATACGTATATACAAGTCCTTAAAAGCACAACTAATACGATGTATTCTCTATTTTTATTTAGTATGTACACAATGCTATGATGTATAATGTTTATGCAGTTCACATCCACTGTGGAGAAGTAATATTTGAGCATTGCTTCAGGCTATGATATGAAATTTCACTCTCTCCTTTAAAGTGACTTGACATAAATTTTACTTTTATGAAGGTGTTTATTTGACCTGAAACTTTATCAACTTACTTAATAAGGACATGATATCCTAACGCCATGTAAAATTTGGGTGTTTATCCTTGATATGAAATATTGTATGTGTTTTTGGTTTTGGAAACAGTTATGGAGAAAAGTTGTTCGATAATTGTTTACTCCTTTCTATTATTAGTAATATATCCATTTGGTGGAGCATTATTTTGGCTTTTAGTGTACACTTTTGCCATGTGAAAATTAAAGATTAAAGATTTCGAGGTGAACCTACAATGAAGATTTTCCGTATCCTTAATCCATTGAATCTAATATTCTTTAGATTAAGTGTGAAATTTGATTATGGATTCCCTTGAATGATCACTATTAAGTTACCAATTTTGTGCTATCAGTTTAAACTGTTGGGTACTTGGCAACTCGATTCAGTGACCCTTATTGAGTTGGCTTAAATGTCTAAATTAATCGACTATTATGGGAAATAACTTGCCATCCTAAATATAACGGAATTTTTTCTGTTGTCCTAATATATTAGTGAAGTACACTACCATAAACGTTATACATATAGCGGGGAACTAGGGGGTACATAAAATAATCTTTGTTTATTTTTGATAGCATTATTTTACATTTAATTTAATTATTTTAATTTTTTCCATTTATTATGCGCATTGAAATTAGTATTTTAAATTATGCATTTTTTATCATGACATAATTTGAGATAAAAAAGACCTGGTATATGCAAAGAAAAGCACTGATTTCGAGATCATTGATTGGTTGATTGTATCATGCTAGATTATGAATTAATTTATTTTTGATAACGTTATGAATAAAAATAGACGGTATTGATATCAATACCTGAAAGCCCAGTTTTAATTCCTTTGTTAATTTAATTAAGAATGGTTTTACTTCATGATTAGCATTTGAATTCACGCTACACGTTCTGCTGGCTACAAAACAGATACTCTAACTTACACTTACATTGTTAAAATGGCTGAAAATATATTGAAACATCTTTTTTCTGCAGCGTTGACCACCAGTTATTTTAACCCCTACATATTGTACTGCATCCAGTAGGATTGTTGTGTGAGTTCAAATTATACTAAATCACTGTTTGAAATATGAGGAAATTATCTTTGTGAGCCCTGTAGAAAACTACGCAAAGGTGTTATGTTGACAAGCTTGAAAAGAAACCAATCGTTGAGTCAGTATCTTTCTCTGTAGATTTTATTTGTTTGAGACTGCCCCCAAACCTCTTAGGTGAGACTGCTTATTTGAAGTAGCATTTGTTCTGATAAAGTACAGGACAATCCAAGTAACTCCAAGTAACTCGAACATGTGTTATCTCAATCTATCTATTTCATCCCTTGAATTTTACTTAAGAAATCCCTTGCAAGGACTACCGACCGGATAACTTGAATATTCATTAATTTTTTTATGTATTGTTTACAGTTCTTCTTCAGATAACTTGAACTCCTGCAAAAAAAGTAAAGAAAAAGGATATTTTCAATCTCTTTCAATATTGCTAACTAATAAAGTCGAAATCACTGAAAGATTGAAACAAACAACCCTTAACAACTATTTCTTGTGATATTTGTATTTTCATTGTCTATTAATTATGTTAGCTAGTTATGTTAATTATGTTAGCTTGTAGATTTTAGTTGCTTTCTCCCATTCTTTTAAGATGAAGAAATTGGAATTCATTTTTTTACTCCAATTTGCATATACTGTCAGAATTTTTACGGTGAATAAATTTTGTTAAGGTTTTTTTATTATAGAAGAAAAATATACAATTGTGGTTATGATTTTAAAATATAATATAATACAAGATTCTGTACTTTTTTCAGAAGATTTAATTGTATGCTTTTTTTATATAAACATGTGTGAAATCTATACATATAATGAAACAAATAAACCAAATAAACTTTGGACAATTTCAGCTGCACTATCAATTTTATGCCTTCGCACTATCCACAGACTAGGGGAGAATTCTCTCAAGTATAACCTAGTATATGTGTGATAGTGTGATGACTCCGAATCAGAGCACAGTAGGTGGGTAGAAAACTTAACTCTTCCTATTTTATCTTTGACAACCCATCAAATCTCATAATCTGGGGAAGACACATTATACCCCAAGTTTTCTGAACTAAGATACAATCATCAGTACATTCGCCCGGCAAGCTAGAGGTTATGGATTCGAATCCCACTCAATCCACTTTGCACTTCAACATTTCATCAAAATTCTGATCACATTTGTGTAGAATTAGAAATTACACTTATTTCCATATTACTATTTCTAAGGAAGATTGTTGTATGTTTGTAATTGATCAGAATATGCACCGATACCGTTCTTTGTTGTACACTAAAATTTGCTGGATTTAGTTTCTGAAATAATACAATGTGATAAATTAATCTAATATTTTAGAAAATATTTGGAATAATGTCGGGTCCAAAAGCTACTGGTCATCTCTTGAAACAACTACGACAATATATGGTTAATAAAACTTATGTAACAGAATCATTACATGCATATATCATTCCCTCAGGTGATGCACACCAGGTACTTAGGTTATATAGTTTGTTTGCTTTTTAATATTTGTATTTATTCTGCGCAATGTCAATGCCTTCCTTCGGACAAAGACAAGCAAAAATATGTAACATATCTTCACACTTAATTGCACATCTGTTGGTATTATTTCCTTCTTTACTATCGCACAAAATTGAAAAGCACTTGTACCTATTTGGCCTCTTTTTTTGGCGATGCTCTGCAACTACTGGGCAAAATAAGCCAAAATTTCAGACTATTCCTAATTTCTTATTGGTCGATTAGAAATGCAAAAAAATTCCCAATTTACATTTGCATTTCCATGGTTACCGAGTTTTAACCAGGTGGTAAGGCATTTTATTCACTTTTTTGATTTTTTTTTCTAAAACATCCGGGAAGTATGTTATAAACAACTAATTTAGCAGACTTCAAAAATTAATTTGAGTAATCTGATATTTTAGATCTGTCAATATTTTAAAGAAAAATCTATAAATATGCCATATCGCCATGTGTTACTAATGACGTCACAGCAAAACTAATGACATCAGCATAAAGTATATCAAAATGTTCTTTTTTGTAATGGGTTACCATTTGTGCCAAGATTTAGATTTGTAGCATATCCTCATTAAAAGTGACAGGTGGTGAAATCCACCAACCCTCCTAAGACATACATGAGTAAAAAAGGCCCCAGGCAAAATAGCAATAATGTATAACATGTTTATACTAAAATTAAAAATTATGACGATTTTATTGATTTTACAGAGTGAATACATTGCACCACGTCATAAAAGAAGAGAATTTATTTCAGGTTTCACTGGATCGGCAGGTAACTAACTTATAGTATCGAATTTGGAAAATGATATTTTAATTGGCTGTATGTTTACTTTATTCCTTGGTTTGTGTAACAATCAATTTCTAAGAGGACGTGACCATGTCAAAATTTATTTGTAAGTTATCAGAAAATATGATGTATTTACGTATGAATTATTTTGCATTGTATCTATGAAGAAACTCATTTTCCGGTGTTAAATATAACCAATGCTAAAACAAGTTGATCTGATATTGATGAGCATAAAAATTTGTTAGAATTTCTTTATCCTATGCATAAATCTTTTTTATTTCTTGAAATATTATAATAAACATTTCCGTTTGATTTCAAAAATAAGCTATGGGGGTAAGGCTGCAATAAATCTCGTGTACATGAGTGGGTGCACTTTATATAGCACCCATATGTTTTTTTTTTTATCTAACTCATGCACCATCACGCTTCATTATCAAAGATCTAGGAAAAGATAAAAATATTTCTCCCCCTACAAGAGTGCAGAGCTTTGAATGAATCCTCTTGATCACTCGTTGTGATGTCATCATTGGAGATAAAATTGGGATTTTTATTTCATGTGTTGTTGACACAGAGGTAAATATTTTATTTAGAGAAGGAACATGGAAGCTCTTAGAGCAATAAGAACAAAAATGTTTTAATAATTTGCCACATTTGAGAAATAATATGAATAATTTTTTCTTGCATCATTTTCCATACTGCTCATTATCAGATCAACTTGTTTTAGTATCAGTGGTAACCTTGAATACATTTGAAATACATATTACATGTTTTACGCATACAGAAACGTGTTTCTTATTCTGTTTTGAATACTGTAAGAATTATACCCAGAGTTGACCTTTTGTTTATTGTTTCCATGGTATCCGAGTAATCAACAAAACCTGCCACGACATACTGAGGTAGTGACATATTTGTGAGGTGATCTGCTTTATAAATTATATTAGGTTACAACTATATGTAACTTTCATAACTGTATGTCAGCTGCTTTCATTAATGGAGTAACAAATACTCCATACTCAATAAGAAAAGCTCACAATGTTATCGTATTATATCGTATTATAGGTACAGCAATAGTCACTCTAAATGAAGCACTATTGTGGACTGATGGAAGATATTTCTTGCAAGCTGAAAAAGAACTTGATCATAATTGGACATTGATGAAAGATGGTATGTGATCATATCTTCAGTGTTAAAAATAATCACTGTAGAGGAGTAATTTTTGAGGATAGTGTCAGACTACAAAGCTCTAGATTTCACTAAGGGAAGAAGATTTTATATAAAAAAAATTAAGTCATGCTAAAACTTTTTTAGAAACAAACTTTTGGGAATAAATGTTTCTGTTAATGCTATGCTATGAGCCTTATTATTCAATAATACAAATAATGTGAAATATCTGTAGTAAATATCAAATAAAATAATATTCTAAGAAGGAAATATTACTGCTCTGTGAACTGGATCACTATTTTTCAAAGTTCTAAATTGTAATTTGGCAAAATTAAGTTAAAACTTTTGCAGATTTTCTGATTTTTAGCCCACCAAACAAAGCTATTGCTATCACTTTGCGAGGGTGGCGGCAACATTGTCGTCCCGCTTTTTTTAATAGACCATATTCCCAAAAGTGCTAACATTTCGAAATTCGGTACCAGCATTCGTGGCGATGTTCTAGAAAGGCTCACCAATTTGTTTTTGATTCCGTCCACTTGGTCCCGTTTTGGGCAAAAAGGATCCTAATTGAGTTTTCGATCCAATGGACCGAAAAGGTGGGGTACCGTCTTGAAATTTGGTTATGGCATTCTAGGCAATATTACGAGACTCCTGGCCAAATATTTTTCAATTTCGTCAATTTGGGATCAAGTGTCCTGTATCGCCCCTTTTTAGTTTTTGTAAATTATGTGTATTGAATATAAAAAAATAAAAAATAAAGACATATTTCAAACACTGTATAATGTGCGTATGCAAATCATGTTTATGTGCTTAGGCTAACTTTCACTTGGTTTGGTGGGCTATTTTCAATACCGTACTTTTGATTAAGTATGCCAAAAGGTGCAAAAGATTATGAGCACAATTTTCAGCATCGGGCTAAAACTATACTTAAAGAAAATTCATCCACGTCTATTTTATTTACAACATATTTGGAAGGACTTTAGTAATTGACAAGAAGTATTTCAATTAAAAAGTATTATTCTATTATTCTAATGTCTAGTGCATTAACATTTGAATACAGTGTTTGAAATAAGAGCAATAATTACTGAAGAGGATAGTATTTGAGCATTGTTTCAGGCTATAGTCCAAAGCAACGCTAAAAAATCATCCCTACACAGTTATTATTTGCTCTTATTTCAAATATTGTTATTTAGAATAGTTTGACAGACCTCGGAATTCAGTTCAGCATTCCCTTGTGGAGGTGCATCTTCGGAGATTAATTTGCCTCTTGGCTGCAAAGATGCTCCTCCACAGGGTAATGCCGACCTGAATTCTGAGGGCTGGTTTGATGTATAAAGTATGTATACAAATCATTTCCTTGTGCCTGATTTAATTTTAATCCAATTTGAATAATTGATATCTGTGTTATTATTGATGCAGTCATGGCTGCATTTTAATCCATGTGCCTTCTGCTGATATAGTTGTTTTGTTATGAATATTCATCTATGTCAGATATTTCCTTGCTGTATTGCATAAAATAATATAAAACATTGCATTTGCCTAGCCAATGTAAATAATTTAATAAAATTCTGTTTCTAAAGGTTTTGGTGATACATTAAAGAAAGAAGAATGGCTGAGTAAGGTAATACTGTACTCTATTTTATGGTGTAGTTTCACACAACCTGTATCCCCAAAATAAAAACATGAAGATATGTTTCAGTAATTACCAAAGTGATATAAAACCTAACTTTTGCGATCTAAGTTGATATGTTAATGATCTCAGCTACAAATGTTATATACTTGTCTTTATAGAAACTACCAGATGGAGCTGTAATTGGGGTAGATCCATACTTGTTTTCATTAGGTTAGTTTTAGTCTATCATTTTGTTATTTGTTTGTTTTATAAAGTTTTGTTTTACGTTATTATGTGCTTAATAAATACTAGTAGATAAAATTGAGCTATACGTTTAACCAGTAGATAAATATTAATTGATTTAGATGATTGGCGTACAATTTCGCAAGAGCTGAAAAATTCTGGCAGGACCATGATAAGAGTTGATCATAATCTTGTTGATTTGGTATGGAGTGAACATAATCAACCAGCTGAACCAAATTCAGATCTAATTGCATGGGGTGATGAACTTTCTGGTGAGTAAATAATAGACAATAATCTGAAAATTGATTGACTTTTTAAATACAGTCGATTGAATGGTCTTCACAGCTCCTTCTTTTTTGTGTTATTTTGGTTTAAAAAGAATTCCATTATCATGCATAAATCTTTTGCCTAAAAGAATCCTCCATATGTAGCTGATCTTTGAAACAAAAAAAATATATTTTCCTAATGCCATTTTGGTTTGTTCTCACATGATGGAATAAAATGTTATAATTGAAAGCTGCCTATCATTTCTTGATGTAGGCAACATCATTATCAACAACAAGCAGGACAGTTAGATTGTAATTGTCTTTAGTTGTTACCATAATAGATCTAATGACATAGTTTGTCCGGTATGTTTTGTTGCAATTACATAATATTGATTCACTACTAGGGAAGAATTGGCAAGATAAAGTGGAGTTTGGTTTAAAAAGTTTGTTTTTATAAAGTTTGGTTTAAAAAGAATTCCAAACTCGAATTATCACGCATAAATCGTTTGCTTAAAAGAATCCTCCATATGTAGCTGATCTTTGAAACAAAAAAAATATATTTTACTAATGCTATTTTGGTTTGTTCTCATATGATGGAATGAAATGTTATTATTGAAAGCTACCTATCATTTCTCGATGTAGGCAACATCATTATCAACAACAAGCAGGACAATTAGATTGTAATTGTCTTTAGTTGTTACCATAATAGATCTAATGACATAGTTTGTCCGGTATGCTTTGTTGCAATTACATAATATTGATTCACTACTAGGGAAGAATTGGCAAGATAAAGTGGAAGAATTGAAAAACACATTATTAAATAAAGGAGTGTATGGGGTTGTCATTGCTGCTCTTGATGAAGTTGCTTGTAAGTACATGGCAAAAATGCTGAGTCTTGTGTCTTGTGTTTATTTGGTTTTTTCATATAAATAAGCCAATCAATGGAGAGTTCGTCCACATAATCGCAACAGTTATAATGAAGCACTAATAGAAATTTATATTCATTGTTAAAATAAAGTATGATTCAGATGTGGCTCTATTCTGTTGTTTAATACTGTGGGTACAAGAAAAGTTTAATTAGCCTCATGTATTACAGTTCATTTTATCTCCAGCTTGACAAAGGAAGAAATAAAGGTAATTCTGTTTTCACTATTGCGTCAATTTTTACCTTTGTTTTTAGGGTTATTCAACTTAAGAGGGTCCGATATAAGTTTTAATCCAGTTTTTATTTCATATGCAATTGTAACTCTTGATGAGACAAGGTAAATATTACAATTAATGTGGTTTTGATGTTGAAAGAAATATCTGTGATTGAACAACCCTGTTTTACAAATTCTGCAGAATTTATTTTTGTGTTTCTGCAGGAACTTACCTGCTATTGACCAATCTTTTACAAAATCTGTGGAATTAATTTCTGTGAGGCGCTCATATCTCTGGACTTACATTGTATTCACACTGATGGGAGCTTGATTATTATCTTCCAGTCACTTCTTTAAGAGCTGGGATTATTTTAAATTGTTATTTTTAAATGCTGAAATGTTCTGCACAAAAAAAAAAAACGAATTAATTTCTGCGATTTAGGACTTTTCATGCATTCTGTAGAAACTTACTTATGTAAATAGAGAGAAATTTGCAGAAATAAATCCCCGCAGGAATTAATTTATTTCAACAAAATAAAGTTTGTCATTTTTTGGTAGACCACAATATACATGATGATAATTTAGGAGAGATTTATGGTTCGAACATTTGCTAACGGGATCATTTCTTATTATGCAGAATTGTTTGCTTTGTCATCCATTATAAAGTTTATGTACAAAATAGACAAAGGATTTAGAGGTTAAAATAACTATTGTTCATCACTGTGGGGGAGAGATTTTTCAGAATATTTGAATTTGCTTCAGATTGTTCATGGATGAATCAAGAATATGTTCAAAGATTAAAAACCATTTACAAATTGATAATCCAGGTAGTAAATTGAGAATATTTCCATATAACGACTTACAAGAAGAACTAAGAAACTTAGGAAAGATGGAGAAAAAAATTTGGGTAAATTTTGCTTTTTAGTCTACCAAACAAAGAATGGAAGGGTTATTGCTATCACTTTGTGGCAATGGTGACAGCCCACTTTTCTTATTAGAACATGTTCCTAAAGTGCTACCATGTTGGAACTTGGTACCAGCATGTGAGGCGATATTTTAGAAGGACTCACAAAAAATATTTCAAAATTTCATCCATTTAGTCTTGAATTTTGGGTGAAAAGGGTCCAAATTGCATTTTCAGTTGAATGGGCCGAAAAAACGTGATACCATCTTGGAATTTGGTATGGGCAATCTAGGCAATATTACGAGACCACTGTTTGCACAATTGCTGTTGTCATAACGTTTTGTTGGTTTTCATATGTTTGTTTTCTATTACCTAGGCAAGATTATGCAACTGTCAACACTAGTTGTGTCACATGATAATAATTTCTTTTCTTATTAAGATTAGTTCAAAATGTAGTTGCGCCTTGGCAAGTCTTATTCCTGAGGTATGTATTCTAATATCTATTTGTACCTATGTGGTACATTGCAAAGTGAAATATGGCGTGTCAAATAGGACTTTAATACTTTTGAACTATATTGAAAATGTTAAAACTGTATTCTGAAAAAAGTAGATTCTTCCAATTTTTGTAAAATATTCTTGTTTTCAGCTATCAACTTTTTTTTTTTGCTTTCTTGTTTTTGAAACTTTCTTTTTTAAAACTTTTAATTTTCTGTTAGACTTAGTCTAACATTATCATTACCACGTGACACGAGTTTCACTATCCCAAGAGTGGGAATAGTAACGTGTACGTGGGAATATTGATTAGCGTCGGTCTCTAATAAGTGCCATTTCCCCTTTCCCGGCTCTGTGAAACAATTGACAAATTTGGATCAACTATAAAAACCACATTTTTCAAAGATTTTTGAATGGCTTTACTTTTACTACATTTAAAGACTTTCGCTTTTCTTCTACTCTTTTTTTGACTCCCACACATCCACTATATCACCACCACGATCAACAGTTGTTATAGTTTGTACTATGCTGCTACTAGGTGTCGTGATGGTGGTTCGCCGCTGCTTTCCTTCACGAATGCTTGGGTATAAACCTCTATTTGTTGCTTCAGTTTTCTCAGAGGCTTCAAGGACTCCTCTTGCACTATCTGCTAGTTTGGTCAAAGAATTTACCAAACCGCTACTAGAACCTTGCTTGTCAGCCATTTTTCCTGGAGCAAAACATGCTTCCAGGTTGCTTCCAGTTTTTGGCAGTACTGGATATAATCAAAAAGAACAAGGTCTGTGATGTATAGACCTAAATAATTTAAACTAAAAGTATTAAATTTATGCCGATAGTAATTTCTACAGGATACATTGCCTTTCTAGTGAAAGTATTACTTTTTTAAAAATAAAGTATTTTATTCACAGAAAAATGTATTATTTTTAAAGACAAAGTATTATTTTTAGAAAAAGGAAGTATTATTTTGGAGAAATTATTTAAATTATTGAAGAAAGTATTTTTTTCGCGCCATAGTGAACACTTCCTCAATTCTAAGTCCTTAAAAACTTAAAAAGGAAGAGATGAAAACTGTTTGTGATATTTATTCTGAACTGTTCAATAAATACAAATTATGTTCTAATACAAATTTATGATGCATCATTATTATAGTCTCTTATGAAATTTATTGCAAAAAGAAATTCCAAATTGAAATGCTTCAATTCTGAATAATGGTACATTGGGAGTTAATACATTTATCCTTGTTTGCTACCTACAAGTACACAGATTAATCTAACTGACATTTCTTTAGAAATATCTGGTAACAGATATATCACCTGTTTGTATGGCTAAAGCAATAAAGAATGAAGTAGAGATTCAAGGAATGAAAAATGCACATGTATGTTTACTATCTACTATTTAGTAAGAGTATGAATGTGAGCATTAAGAGAACCATAATGGTACTTTTAAACTCATAGACTTTCTATATAGCAGGAGTGAAAGCTGATCTTATTTGGAAAGAAGTTGTGATTTTTTTTATATAATATATAAATACAGAATCTGTTTAACAATGTTGTAGCTCAAATGGCTTGCAGATTATTTGGGAACATGGTTGTTACCTTTGTTTGAGACTGGCTAGATGTCAAAAGTTACTCTTATTGATATGAATGCTTTACTTTATATAGATAAGAGATGGTGGTGCTGTTTGTGAATATTTGTACTGGCTACAAGAAAAGGTATCTCATCATTATATTATAACAATGACATGTTTTTTTTTTAATTTTACGGTTAGCATAACAAATGTTATAAATGTTCATAATAGTTCTAGTATAAAACTTCCTATATCTGTCTTTTGTTTTCTGTTTAGAAACGTTTAAAATACAGTCAGTTAAAAATATTATCAAATTATATCCATAGGTACCACATGGTAACATAGATGAAGTAACTGCTGCTAACAAATTAGACAGTTTAAGAGCGTTAGTATTATGTTTTTTAGTATGCCAAAATAATGTTTATTTTTGGCTAAAACCACATATTAATATTGCCAGCAAAAACAACAACTTTGATGCATCAATGCATCTTTCATTGATATGGTTGATTAAGTTAGACCATTATTATTTTGCCTTATTTGTTAAATTAAAAGCAATGAATGAAATAAATATTTTTCACTCTGTTTATTATAGGGAACAAGATAAATTTGTGAGTTTAAGTTTTGAAACAATATCAGCTGCTGGACCAAATGGTGCTGTTATTCATTACAAGTAAGTTTTGTTATTATTTTTTGTAAATTTATTGATAACCAAGGTGAAATATACTAATATGTACTAGTTGTTAGTGTATATGGACATGCAGAAGTTGTCCATGTACACACTTTGGTTGACAGCAATCTTTGAACCTTTCTTGTTATTTCAAGCCAGTGAATATAGCTGTTTACAATATTCTGCTAGCATCTTTACTGCGGACTTTGAGCAAGTTTTTCCCCACTGGGATAGAGCTTAAATATCTGTTATTGTTTGGGAATGGTAAATTAACGATTCATAAACTCAACATTTAATAAACGATTCTGTAGGTTTTGATGTAGTTGTTATTTTTATATGTATTTGTTACCATTCAGACCAGAAGCGTCCACAGGTTATATATGTATTGTGCTCTCTGCTACCATCCAGACCAGAAGCGTCCACAGCTTATTTTATATGTGTTCTACTTTTTGTTACTATCCAGACCAGAAGCATCCACAGCTAGGACAGTTCATACTGATGATTTGTATCTTTGTGATTCTGGTGGTCAGTATTTGTAAGTATAATAGTTCTCACTTTTGTATTCAAACGAAACATGCTGGCTGATACACTAAATAACCAGGATATGTCATATTACCTCACCAGACAGTACTTACTCTCTTCTTGAGTGTGGATTCTACATGTAATTGTCTGAAACATTACTCCATTGTTATTTTTAAGAGATGCGCAATTACTGATTCTGCAAATGCTTAGTGTCCCTAGGATGTTTTTTCCTTAACCCCCTGGCTCAGTATTATTTAGCAACCCTCAATTATTTTTCATAGAATTGATACACGTCAGTCAGAATCATGGGGATTAGGTGCCATTTGCACATTATTTTCGTTTTTGAAATAACTTTAGGCTATTTATTAGATGCTGAATCATTTCCTCCTACTACCCTTTATGGTGGGCCATAATCTCCTACTACCCTTTATGGTGAGCCATAATCTCCTATTACCCTTTATGGTGAGCCATAATCTCCTACTACTCTTTATGGTGAGCCTTAATCTCCTACTACCCTTTATGGTGAGCCATAATCTCCTACTACCCTTTATTATGAATGAAGAAAGTGGAAAAAGTGAAAAAACCGTGATGTTCTTATGACTACATAATGCTAAAACTCACGACTGGTTCTGTGGATGCAGATGGACTGACTTTCCACCCCCTATATAGGATGGCTAAATATTTTGTATATAGAAAGATTGAATGCAGGATTTAATGGAACCATTCGCCTGCATGTCAGTAGTTTCATTATATTTTGGGAAATATATACGACACAGCAAAAGGACAGCGAAGTTGGTGTTTCGATTGATTTTGATTGTTTTTGGATGGGAAAATGGAATAAAATTTACATTTTCTAACCCACCTGATAGTGTCTAAAGAGGCTAAGTGTGCAAAATTGACATGTGTGTCACCTTACCAAAAACAAAAACGGAAATTATAAATTGATGCCTATGTTATATTTGTGTTTTTTGTAAACAGAGATGGTACTACAGATATAACAAGAACAATTCACCTTGGTACACCTACAGAACATCAGAGGGTAAGTTTGGTTTCTGTCAATAAACTATGTTAAGAAGTGCATTATATTATTAACACAGTTTTATGTTGCATAACACCATAGTCTCGATTCTGTAATATTACATTCCATAGTTGTCGCTTTTTAATCCTAATAAGACTGGGCTTTTTTGAGGCTGAAAAAACTGAGGGGATCCCGCCATCCCCTATGATAACATTTGAACGGCTAAATTCATAAAAGTTGGTACGGATATGGTCCCATTATTTTGGCTGGTGTCAGCATTATTTTGATGATGTTATCATATGTCTTTTTGAATCCGAATTTTGTTTTATTAAAAATACAATTAAAGCTAATTCTGGTTCGTACTTTTTAAGTTCTGTATTCAGTTTTGGAAGGCTAAGCTCTTGTATTTTAACATATCTTCCGGGGGTTTTAAAATTTAACCCAGAAGCAAGCGAACTTACCCCGAAAATCCAAAAAAATCAAGATATTTCCAAAATCTGGGAAATCAAGATTTTTAGGACATAGAAATTTGTAGGAAGTATTCAAACAATCCGAGTCTATAGTCCAAATTTGAATTTAATTGCGTTATTTATACTAGACAACATGTTTCGATTCTGTTATTTATACTAGACAACATGTTTCGATTCTGTTTTTGAATATTGTGTGGTAATTGATGCCTTCCTAACATATGTTACAGATTTTACAAAAATTTAAACTGGAAGAGGGTCAAATATCTCTGAAAACTCGAACAAAAGCATGAAATTTGAAAAATCAGGGAAATTGGGGGAAATGATTTCCATAAGTACAATCTTGGCAATAAATACACTAGACAAAGAGAAATTCGCGCAAAAATACAAAATTTCAACTTAGGCTTAAAACCTTAAATATATATTAACAAGACGAACGGATTAAAACGTGTCTTAATTATACTCAATAAATCTCTGAAATAATTCTCTAGGGACTTTTTGTGGCCATTCATGTTTACTTGCAACTTGTCTCAGAATATAGTCAACATTTCAACTTCTTCGTTAGGAATAGCTTAGACATTTTGCTCATGATGTAAAAAGTTACCAAGTTCTTACTCCTACTAGCGTTAGTTAAACTAAACCTTAGTCTCCCAATCCTATTAGGGTTAAATTGCATAATAATACAATGAAACCTCACGTTTATGATGTAATCTATTCACGTGCTGAATTTAGAGGGAAAGCTTTAATGCAAGTTGTGTTTATCGGCTATTATTGAAAACCTTGTTTTGATTTTATGTTTTAGAAATGTTTTACACGAGTCCTTAAGGGACATATTCAATTAGCAATGGCAGTCTTTCCGGAAGGCACTAAAGGTCATATTCTTGATGTTATTGCACGTAAAGCATTGTGGGACTGTGGTTTAGATTATTTACATGGTACTGGTCATGGTGTTGGAGCCTTTTTAAACGTTCATGAAGGTTTGTTGCATTGATCTATACCTGTTATGAAATTGTCAGTCATCTCAAAGGTTATACTTTATTCTATGATTTCTTGTAAAATCAGTTTTGATTTATCTAAACAATGATGTGGCTTTATGCATAAATGTTATTGTAGCAGGGATTGTTATGGTAACTTATTGATCTACCATCTACCAATTATTATGCCTGTTTAGTATAATATAATTGTTTTAATTGCATCTATATTATTGTATTCTTTCTCAACAATAATTATTAATAATATACATTGATCTTGGTTACCTTCACTGTCAAACATTAATCCTATATCAACCTTACTGTGTGAAATATCAACTTCACAGTGTGAAATACAGTTAATTAATTGTTTACTACACAAACAGTTAATGAATCACCACACTTACTAATAATAGGTCCCATTGGTATCAGTTCACGAGTTTTGTTTACTACACAAACAGTTAATGAATCACCACACTTTTTATTAATAGGTCCAATTGGCATCAGTCCAAGAGTTAGTAATGATCAACCATTAAAAGCTGGTATGTTTCTAAGTGATGAACCTGGTTATTATGAAGATGGCGAATTTGGAATAAGAATAGAAAGTATTTTGCTTGTAAAAAGAGTTGATTTAGAGGTATTGCTTTTAATTTATGCACTCTATTATCCATATACTTGTCATCTAACTCTTCACTCCAATGTTTGCTCCCAACATTCTTACATTTATCATAATCGATGTGCAGTTTGTGTAGCATGGAACAATAAGTTGCTATTCAAATAATTCCTATCAGATTTAGATTTTGACCACATTCCAGAATATAGTCGGTGTTGAGTATATTTTTAAGTTTTCTTTTTTCATTATTATTTTTATGAAAGTCCCTAAATTTTTAGCCTGCCAAACGAATTTTGGGTGTGTTTATTGGTATTTGCGATTTTCAACTTATTTGTAACAGTTGATTTACAATCCCAGAAATCGCAGCATTATATAAAATATTTTGAGACTGCTCATGAGATTGTTCTTTTGTTATTGTCACCTCTGGACTAAATATTAGAAAGTTGTTTTATACCAATGTATTTTAGAAAGCAATTAATTAATATGTATAATAAAAAACAAGTATTTTGTTAAAACTGTAATTTCATAGTGCATATATGTATATGGCATCATTGTATGGTGGTATACATATTATGCATAGGAAGGAATAATTAGGAGCATGGAATAAGTGTATTGAACCAATGCAACTCGATATATTATATTTGGTCAGCGTCTTGTAAGGTCTTGTTAGGACTGAGAAAAATTGGTAGAAAAGTTGTGCGTTAACGGACCAAGGGAAGATAACTTAATTTACTACTATTGTTGTGCTATTAAAAAAAATACAAATAATGTAACGCTTCAAATATGTATAAGTGCACAATATTTAGTTTTAACCATATACAATAATCTGTGTTGAAACAACATTTTTATGTCTTGATTTTCATGTCTATTAGTGGTAAAAGTGGTTATTTAAATATGTATAATTCTGCCTTTCATCTTGGCTCAAATCTTTAACATTCTTTTCATTTTCTTCCGACACTTGTTTTCTTTTAGATAACCGTATCGATCTTCTTTTTTCAATTTTATTCTTGAATACTTCAGGTAACGAGAGCAATGCATTTATTATGGCTGATAATAAACTCATGCCGATTGTAATTGAAAAATGATTGTACAAATGAAATCCAATATTTTTTGCTGCGTTTTTATCAAATGTCATATTGTTCAATGTTATGTCTCCAAATCCTATAGTTGATATTGTTGTGAATATGAAGTACACTGAATCAATGTATGTGAAGCCTTCATAATGGACGAACATTAATGCGTTTGTTGTGAGGTATAGCACAAATAGGATTAATACTGTGGGTGCAGTTAACAGTTTCGAATAGTATTTTAGTTTTTGGCTGTTTGTTTGTTTTTGACAACATAATTTTAATAACTTGTAGATTATATCTTTCAGATGTTTGTTAATTATTTCTCCAGCAGTTATAACCATTGCTGTTGTTATGGGAATGCTTAAACATGCATAAAATATGAGAAATATTTTGCTTTGATCAGAATATGCAAGAACGTTTCCCCATCCTGTAAAGAAATCATTAAATATATTAAGGATGATAGAATTGTGTGAAGTTATTTTGCAAATTACTTGTTTTTCATCTGTACATGTCTTACACTGGTCCTTTCGTAATCAGAGAGACGTCTTATGTCAGAAGGGACAGTAGGATGGGTGAACTTAATAAAGCAATATAAGTAAGTCCTTTTTTGGGTTCTGAAAATAATACAATTTCTCTTACCAATTCTGAAAATAATATAAATTCTCTTACCAAAAGTATATACAACGGAAATAGTATATACGAATGCTTCTTCGAGTTGCATTGGTTTCTTTAGATTTGCAAGAGCTTCAAGACTTTGTAAAAGTTGTTTTAATATATCATTGGATATATTATGAGTTATTGAGAAATTCTGTAATAATTCATCTTTAGTAATTGTTGGATTGTATATTGTATATCGCTTTTCTAAGTTGTAAAATGAAAAGGTTCCTAATACAAGCACTGCCAGAAATAGTAGTGATTGCCATATATAGCGCAGATAGAGTGTTTTATATCTAACTTTTGATTTCTCCATGACTTTAATTGATTTGGAAAGCAAGTGAATTTATAATCGATATTTACATTGACTCTTCTCTTTGATTGAGTTGTTTAGTTTATCAGTGCAAGTTTCTTTTCTTTTTATCAGGCAATGTTCTTTCTTCTTTTTTATAACTGATGAATCCAGATCATGCTGTTTGTACATTTATTAATGTTTTTGATTTAGTTTCGTATTGCTAAAGAAGTAGCTCGGTCATTGCTTGACAATTTGAATTATTTACATTAAAATCATAATGAATTAACTGTTTGTTTCGCATTGTGAAGTTTATCAATCACTTCTGGCTATTTCGAATTCTTTGATCTTTCAAGTTTGAATGATGTGAACTTCATAGTTTATCAATAGTTTTAAAAAGCTATCAGATTGTTCCTTCATTTTCAAATAAACAATTGCTGCTAAATAAATAAATTTTAAAAAATAGAATAAAATAATGCGGCATATAATATATTTATAAGTTTACATTTTGTGTTTAAAGTTTTGATTGATATATATAGTATTAGTATCCATGGAAACAGATATACTCTGATATAGATCAAAAGGATTGCGCTGGTTAGTTAGCGGTTTGTCATCACGTCATATACAAAGCCGCAAACAATGCTCAAACATTGAAATGACTAAATTGAAAAGTACTGAAGCTATGTTTAGAAATCACTCCTCCACTGTAGTTGTTCTTATAAGTTAATTTCTGAAATAGGATTTAGCCTACCAAACAATATTTGAGTTTTCTATTCATTTTATTACTTATTTATCAGACTTGCTCAAAATGAACAGTTTGAAATTTATTTTTCAAATTAATGGGAAGGGGGGAAATTTGAAAATCTGATTGTATGTTTCATAATTTCACCATAAGAAAGTTATATCCTGTTTTTAATGGCGTCCTCACTTAAGCTTATGTAAGAATTTCAAACTGATCTATAATCCAAATTCACTTCAAAAATAATCTCATATGCCTGGTTACCACCCGATTCTACTATTTTGTAGATGTTACATGATGTGAGCAATACTGTAATAAGCAAATCATTAAATTAAATTGTTTTAAATTTTGTAGATGTTATATGATGTTAACAATACTGTAATAAGGAAACAAGTGAACTATATATTTACTTTGAAATATTGACAGAACAGAATCATTAAATTAAATTATATTGTTTTAAAGGAATCAGTATAATAATAAGCTTCTTTCGCTAAAAAAGTAATTTCGAAAATAGTATCTCAAATCCATTATTAGAAGATACATAATTAGCTTATTAGCAATCGCGAAAATAATTACAATTAGTGGAATGAAAAAAAAAATCCACTATCTTATCTGGACGTTGACACACACCTTTTGACTGAGTTATCAAAACAATGACATTTTTCACTCGATTGCCTCGCAATCGCCAGTTTCATTGGGTTATCGTTTGCTTACCATAATATTGACCAATTATATACCTTTTTGGCAAATGTAGTGCTTCGTTTTGAATTGATCAAATTGATGGCCTTGTAAAATGTTCTATCTTGAAAATATTATTTAATTTAAAATCTTCCCCAATTGATACTTCATTTTATCCTTCGTAAACATATTGTAGTTTTAACATTATAAACAAAAAACAATTTTTCAAATGTTTTTTGGCAATATGGAATGCTTAGAGCAGTAGTTGGAGCAAGTTTATTCATTTGACTATAATTTACTAATATTTTGTAAACCCTTTATCTGTGTATTAATATGTTGTTGTTCATTTATTTGAAATTTAATATATTTGTAGAAACAAAATACCGTAAATATGACACCCCTGGCCAACACCCCTATCGCATAATCGCCCCCCCAAAACAAATAAAAATAAATAAATAAATCTTCTTCTTTTTATTCGTTTATTTTATAAATGCACCTTGCGTATAAACTCCCCTGTTGAATAAACGCTCCCTCCCGCTCTCCGAAACTGCCAAAAATGTTGATTTTAATAACTAACGCCCCCGGATATGCATGGAACAATTAAATACAACTAGCGTCTTTAATAAACAATGACAAAGATGTAGATGTATTATGAATATGCAGTACATAATAATAATTATATAAAGAAAAGAAACACATACAATGAATTTTTTTTTTCTAGGCACCTAAGTCAATTAAACGTTCTTGTTGAATTAAGTCTATCTTTAAAACACCTTGTTAATAATTTAATCCCTTTATGCTAAGCAGTAACCATAATTAATATGTATTAAATAGGTTACTTCTCTTGGTTGTAGCAAACTTGCACAATAAATTTCACAATGTATCTTTTAAGTGGTATTGTTGTGAGTATGTACTGTATAATAGCCTCATACTGATATACATTCATTTGTGCTTAGCCGCATACTGACATACATTAATACATTTATTTGTGCTTGCTACGGTCCACCAAGTCTAATCCATCTTTTTACAATTTATTTAAAAGATTCTGTTAGTTTTAATTAAGTTTAGATCATTCATAGTAATTCTGTCTGGCGATGTGGTGATTGTTGCATCAGTAGCACATTTATGCTATCATTTTGTTCGCAAATTTTCATTTTGCTAATTCTTTCTCTTCTTGACATTATCAATGAATTTCTTTTTTCAATTTTCTTATTCAGAACTTTCGGTAAAGAAAGCATAGCATTTATGATAGCTGATATTAAGCTCATACCAAGTGTGAGTGCAAAATGATTGTACAAATGATAGAAAATCTTG
>JAULBZ010001520.1:6006-21832 GCA_032360805.1 Neoturris breviconis | reverse complement strand
GTTCTAGAACAGTTTTGGCGTATTCTTTTCGCCGCGGGAAGCAAGCGAGTCCCCGTTTTTTAATGTTTTCTTTGGAAGTTCGATAATGTCCGAATCTCACACAACATGTTATATATCATTAGAAAGATAATTTGTTCACCTTTCATTAGCTTTTTAGCCCATTAAAAAATATTCTTTACTTTTTGAGATAATTACTAATTTGTAATAGCATATAAAAAAATCGCTCTGAAAATAGGTCAGGTCCGCCTTAAACACCTGTGCCTTTTTTGAGACAAACCTTATTTTTCATTGAGATGACCATTATTTTTACTCACCACAGCGCTCAAGTTATCATGTCGTAGATCTTATAAAATGCATGAATGAATCTATTTACCATTTTGAAATTTGGCATATACTAGCATTCGAGGCAATAATTTGAATTTATTTGCTTTATGTCATTCGGTGTTTACGAATGTTTGCTGACAACAGAAAGTTAAACATTCCATTTTCTACATGTCAAATTAAATTATGCTTTCTGTGTTCTATTTCATTTGACCTGGTTTCTATTTGTTTTCAAATTTTCATATATATAAATGTAAAAGTACTGATTATGTTGTCAGTTTTTAGACGGCTTGAAGTACTATTTGGCATCCATGACGTCACGCATTCAGCATCTCTCCATCGCAGGGACTAATTAGGCATTTTGGGGCTCTCTTACAATTTTGACGAATAGCATTGTTACCAATAGAAAAGCTCTATCATTTATCTTCAAAATCAGTGAAAACTATAAAGAATATTTTTTTAGGCTTAGTTCCCCTTAATATTACATGCATAATAATATTTCATGGTCCCTAATTGCTTTTTATGTTTAATTTTCAGATGGTTTAGTGGGATACTTTCAATAGCCTTCCTTTTGTTAGGGTTTTGAATTTTGCGAACCAAAAGGTTTCGAAAAAATTTGCGAGTTTTTAATTTCTTGAATCGTCCCAATCCGTTTGAGAATCTCCTTCCTAAAATACTTAAATTGAACTTCCTTATGTCCTTTGTCCTTGCAAAAACACACACAGTTTTTATTCTTACAAATCTTTTGACTAATCACGAAAATTAAAGACCATTAAGGTAAGTAGAAGGAGGTAGTTTGTTCACTTGTTAGTTAACCTTACGTTGTCTATTTCTTTAGAAAACATGTTCGTGATTTCACAGCTGTCAGGGCAAAAAACGACATGGGATTCTTAAAGTTTAATTTGAAATCTGGTATCCTTTTCTGAAATTAATAATAATATTTTGCGGGGTGTTTGAAATAAGAGAAAATAATCTTTGTGGAGGAGTGATTTTTGAGCATTTTTTCAGGCTAGAAAACCTGAAGCAATGCTCAAAAATCCCTCCTCTACAGTGATTATTTCCTTTTATTTTGAACAACGATTTATGTGGTCACATTCTTCACAGATACTATACAGTCATTTCTAGCCCCAAAAGGTGAAACACTGAAGTTAAAAAAGACCTATGGCATAGTTTTTTTTAACTTCAGTGTTATGCCATGTCTTTTATAAACATCTTCATCTTCATCATCAGAGTTATCAGACGAGACTTGCACTACTTGTACTGCTTAAATTTTTCTCTGTGTATTCTGGCTCGTTAGTGTAGTCTGGTGTTGATGGTTCAAAGGTATTGTTAGAACATAGCCACAAGGCGTGTATGTTTGACTACAATGGAATGTTTTATCTAGTTCTCCTTTAACATTTGCAAGGAGTTTTTAGCTTTTTTATGCTTATAAGCTTCATGCTTATGCTAATAGAAAATGGTTCTAATTAGTGAGTTTAGAAACTTTTTCCTTAATAATCTAAATTTAGATCTTCAACCACTTTTCAACTGGAATGTTAAACAACTTTTCTTATATCTTGTTGCTGAATATGAAACCAAAAACAATGTAAGTTAAATTGAAGATGTTTTTGCTTGTATGCTGCATTTAAAAAACATACCACACTCGACATTATTTCTCTTTCTCACAGATCAGTTCGAAAATTATCTCTTTTCCCACCAATCAGTTTGAAAAATATAAGTAATATCAGCTTGAGTGCTTACAATAATTTAATTAGGCTACATTTTATGGAGAAACTTTTTTGAAAACTGATGCAACGTTGTTAGATAATCGACTGATTTTATTATTTTGGTGTGTATTAATCCATGCCTAATAATTACAAATCAATATATATATATAGCCAATATATACATTTCTTGAAATAATTCCAAATACCTTTCATGAAAGTAACTATGATTCAATAGGGTTTTATGCCTAAGAAGTAAGGATCAAAATAATAAAGTCTGATTTTGTTATTACAATATTACCAGAACATAGTACTCTGCCATGCCGTAGATATGCCCCTGTGCTTGTTAATTTTGAAGAATTTTCTCAATGGTTGAACTCCTATTTCCAAGAAATAGATAGTAGCGAAATTCAAGCTTCAAAATAATGATCAAAGCAAAAAACTGCTAAAAGACACTCCTCCACAGGTGACGTCCGACCGTTATTTTGAGACTTGGTAATCCAGCAACACCTGACGTAAATTTTATATAATTGAACATGATTTGACCATAATGTAAAAAGTTGGTTAAAGCTCTCGGTGATCGAAATAAGAGCAAATAATCACTGTGGAGGAGTTATTTTTTTAGCATAACTTCAGACTTGATCCTGAAGCTATGCTCATAGTGATTATTTACTCTTCTTTCAGTCACTAATTCGTTAGTGTGGCAGATAAATATTTTAGGATTTTTTTTCAGCACTTGAATCAAGTTGTGTTATGGGATAAAATAATTCGTCGTGGTGAGAATGCATATTTGGATCTCCATGAAATGAATTGCAAATATTATTTCTTCGATGATGGAGCTGGGTTAAGGTAACTTCTAGTTATTACTGTGAATGCGCTGGTGTAAAGGTTCTTCTAAAGGGTTCATAGGTGCTCTTCTGAAAAATATGGAAAAAGATGGAAGTATACTGTATATATACTGTAAAATCCTGACTATAAGTTCTGGCCTTATATATTTCCATACCAGTTTTGACTCATATTGAATATTAGGTTGTTTAACTTATAGAATAATAGAGAACTATAGTGTCTCGTGACAATAGTATTGCATTTGACTTTGGTTTATGTTATGGATTTGATGATATACCTCCTGCTTAAAAGTCTGCATATAAGCCATGGATTTATACTTTTGAAACAACTTTCTGTATGTAAGTAGGGTGAGGGGGGAGGGGGGATTTACAAATTTTTCATTCAATAATCTAATATATTTCACCAGTTAGTTGCGATATTTTGATTATTTTTGACGAGGTTGTTTTCAAAAGTCGACATATATTAGAAGTCAATGTTAAAGTAATATGCAATTACAAAGTTTGGATGGGCTATTGCTATCACTTTGCGGCAGTGTCGTCGGTGTCCTGCTTTTCTTAATAGACAATGTTTGAAATTTGATACCAACATTTGTGGCAATATTTTAGAAGGGCTTGCCAAAAATGTTTTGATTTCATCCAGTCTGTCTCAAAGTTTTGGGCAAAAAGGGTCCAAATTGCATTTTTGGTCCAATGGATCAAAAAGGTGTGATACCATCTTAAAATTTGGTTATGGCATTCTAGGCAATATTACGAGACCGCTGGCCATTTTTTCCCATTTCGTCAATTTGGGACCGAGTATCGGTGAAAAAGGGATACTGGATAGTCTTTTTTAGACATTTAGACTTTTTGAAAAATATTTTTTCTATGAGACTTTGAAAATGATTTTCTCATGATTTTTGTTGAATTAGAATTTTTTGAATTCAGTTTATAAGGATTTAACTTTTAACTACGAGACTTTGACCATGAACCTTTTTTTGGCAGACATTTTGTATGTTGGGGAAGCTTCTGCCTCAATTTTTTCAAATGATAAGTGATATTTTTTAAAAGAAATAATTTTAAAATTTTAAGAATTGAAGTCTCCATTTTGATTTTGTGAAGCTTCCTTTCTTCAATTTTGAAATAAATACTAATGTGTAGTAATGTGTATTCACTTTAGGTCCATAAAACATTTAGTTACTATCACAAGTGTTGGTTTTCTAACATTATTAATGCAAATTAGAAATATAATAACAAACCCAATTCAACAGAGGAAGATTTTTTTAATAAAAGAATAAATAGTTTTAATGAATATGTAATCTTCTATTTCATTATTCTTTATTTCTTTTTAATTTTAATAACAGATGAAGACAACCACCTCTACTTTAAAATATTATAAAGTATTAACTTAAAATAAATTAAGTTTTTAAGTTGATAGGTAAATAAGGCATGGTTTCTATTATGTCTATAGTACTACTATATATACATAGATGCATACATTCATATACAGACATATACTACATATACATATAGCACAACTAATACTATAACAAGGTATATTCACTATTTTAATTTTACATAATGATATGATATATAATGTGTGTATGCAATTCATATCTATTGTGGAGGAGTGATCTTTGAGCATTGCTTCAGGCTATTATATGAAATTTCACTGCTCTCCTCCACAGTGATTTGATATAATTTTACCTTGGTAAAGGTGTTCCAATTGTTTAAATGACCTGGAACTTTATCAACATAATAAGGACATAAAATCCTAATGCCATGTAAAATTTATTTGGTTATTTATCCTTGATATGAAATTTCACTACTCTCCTCCACATTGGCTACATAATTTTACCTTGGTAAAGGTGTTTCAATTGTTTATTTAATTTGAAACTTTATCAACATAATAAGGACATGAAATCCTAATGCCATGTAAATTTGGATGTTAATCCTTGATATGAAATTTCATTACTCTCCTCCACAGTGACCTGGCATAATTTTGCCTTTAAAAGGGTGTTCCAATTGTTTATTTGCCTGAAACTTTGCCATCTTTAATAATTCAAACACTGTAATGTGTGTATGCAAATCATATTTATGTGCTTAGGTTTAACTTTTACTTGGTGTGGTGGGCTATTTTCAATACCGTACCTTTGATTGATATATATTAAATAGGTAAGTTTTAACAGCGAGCTTGTTTTCGAAAAGATAAAATGTACGGTATATTGTTTTAGGTAAGAAGGTTAGGTGTTTTGTTACAGATTTATGATAAACTTTTGTTTCTTTGTAGGGATCATCAAAACATTACATTGACATTTTCATGGAACTCTGTACCGAATGCTGGTATATTACATCGTATTCGATCGCCACACGCACATCAATTTTCTTTTCCAAGTGCTTATGCTAGATAGACATTAGAATGTTTTTTTATTTAGGATTTCAATGTTTGTACTTCAAGGTGATAGAATGATTACAATCGAAACATAAAACAATTGTATTATTAGTTGTTTCACAATTTGTGCTTGAAGAAACTTTCACGAACAATTTGGGCGAAATTTCCGCTAAAAGCGCAAATAACTCTTTCCACGAAAGTTTATTTCTGAAAAATTTAAAATATGGAGATTTTATTGAAAAATTACCCGAGGGTATAAACTTGTTCAAAATCAGCAGTAAAGACGCTAGAACAACGTTGAAAACGCTAGCGTTTGAGAGATGTTGCAGAGTTTTTCAGAGAAGGGTAATATAGCTAATAACGAACAATATATCGGTTTCTTTCTTTGTGAAAAAACATCTATACAAGCTATACTTTAAACTCTTCTCCACACAATTTAAATTACGTTCTACGATACTGATTTCCTGAACCTAGGAGTAAGATCACGAGTCATGTATTTACATAGATGACGAAATACCTTAGGGGTATTTACTTTCGCGAGTGAAAAAAAAATTGCATTTCGCGGGTATTTATTTTTGCGAATGAGCAGTTTAAGAATTTTTTTGCGGGTATTTATTTTCGCGAATGGGCACTTAGTGATTTTTCGCGGGTAATTAATTTCGCGAATGGCAAAGTTTTTCAGAATTGAAATCAGATTTTTAAACTGGAAAACTTGTGTATTCACAAAAAAACGATAACTAAAAATACAAAAATCGTTCCTGTTGTCAAATCTGAAGACATCGAACCATGTTTTTCACGAGAAATCAGCGAACTAATGACAAGAAAAACCCAATCGTGTTAGATCGATTGAAAATATTTATTACACATAAAAAAAGTTTCAAAAATAAAACCTCGGAGTTTTTATTCCCCTAAGAACCTCTGTGCACATTTTTGTGAACGCGTACAATGAAAACCGTCTCTTTTCTCGCGGGTATTAATTTTCGCGAATGAGCAATTCCAGGACTTTTCGCGGGTATTTATTTTCGCGAATGAGCAAAATATGTGGCTTCCTATCCGCAGTGCAGATTAGGCAGGAATTCTGGTTTTCGAAAATGCAAACTTTCTTCACTGGAAAGTTTATGGGACATTAGCTGAGCGTTCATTTGTTTCTGTTCGAAATAATTTTTTTGATGCTAAAATCTATGGATATTATAAAGCTAGAAATTCATCGGCCCTAGTTTAGCTTTGCACTCTCGACAGGCAGCTCGTAGAAGAGAGAAGGGAGAGCAAAAAGAAAAACGATTTCGCTCGATTCCCGTTTATCTTCCGATTTTCTTAGCTTGATTCCCCGTAGTCCGACTATTCTCTAGTTCACTTTGGCCCATCTCAGAAACTTGGAATGTACCGAAAAATGATAGTTATGCTATTTTGATGAACTTTTCAAATATTTCAAATCCTCTGAAAGGATAAATGCCAATATGGCCAAACTACGCATAGAAATTCAGCAGCTATTTCATGAGATAAAAGAATTGCAATTCTTTGGAAGTCGTGGTTTGGACATAGCCGCGCTAAAATGCGTTCAGGCTTAACATGGCGCTTCAGAATCTTTCGTTTCAAGCGCTTTTTTGACGCTCGCGTTGTTAAATTTAAATGCACTTTTAATATATATAGAAACAGCTTTATAAGAAACAGCACTGAATTTTGGCAAAAGAAAGAAAAAGATGAAGAAAAGAAAATGAAATTTGCAAACGGTTAGAAACAGCCATAATATCTTTTTCGAGATTTTAACCTTTAAAACGCATGGTCTCGTAAATTTTACTCATTATTTTCAACGCGAGACTCCCACTTACAACCTAACAGGTACCCAGAGACCGAGTCAAATTTGCGCGATGGTACACGGCGCTGAATTATTGAAACAACGCTAAAATGACGTTGATCCGACGTTGTGTAGGTGTCACTGGTTGTTGGTATCCTAATATTGAGCAATGAAACAGACGAGAATTACATTCAAATAAATATATATATTAATATGATTAAAAATGATAAATTATTTATTAACCTCGTTTTCAGGGCTTCTTTCTGCTTTTTGAAGAAAATCCATCTCTTCAAAAAGCGGGAAGAAGCCCTGGGAACGAGGTTGATTATTTATCTATATACATACAAAAAATCAGAAAATTTTAAATACAAAAAGATTTTTCACAGATTTGAAATATGCATATTGCAGGTTTGGTCAATCAACACTCCGAAAATCAGTGATAAAAGCAACAATGCCTGACCAAAATTTGTTTCATATCTATATTTTGTCTAGCTGATCAAATAATTTAAGATAGGAACGAAGAAAAAATAACATCAATGACAAAAAACAAAAACTCCAATGATAGAAACTTTCGCGAGTTTTTTTTAGAAAATTCCCGAAAATTTACACAAGTTCTTGCAATTTTTCGTCGTCGTCTTCTTTTTTTAATCTTCTAACCTATGAATATAAACAATTCTACCTACCCTAGAAGTTTTTCAAACTTAAATTACCAAAAATCCTGTTTTTTTGTATGATCTACAGCGTATGCCAACAATTGTTGACATTTTCACTTAACCTCTATGTAATCGATATTTACAAATGTTTATGGGAATGAAAATTTACGTACGAAAATTTCTAAGATGTGGTTTCTTCCCGCGAAAGTTTCTTTCCTTAAAGTATTGCAAACCATAAACAATAAGGTATAAGGTTGATTTCCATTAGACGAAAAATTCCGCACGAAAACCAAAAGAAGACTTTCGGAAGGTCTTGCGTGAAATATTTTGCCTAGTGTAAATCAACCTTTACAAACCATAAATAATGAGGCTTAAACCTTTTGCTATAAACATAGATATACGTATATCTATGCTATAAACGATAATATGCACACATGGAGAAATGAAATAATGTAATCTATGAGGGGACACCATGTTCCAATGAAGCTACGTTTACATGCTACAATTAAACGAGTCAATTGTGGCTACCATCTTAGAATATCGGATACGATTAGGAAAAAATATGTCCTAATCTAATAATCTCGTAATCGAGTCTTCAAGATGGCTAGACAAAATCGGTCTGATTAATCGTAGCGTGTAAACGTGTATAAATGATAAAAACACTCTAGTGCCCACCTACAATATCGTGTGTCACTTGATTGTTATGTATGTTCTTTTATATGTAGCTAATCGATGAATTTGATATCTGGTTAAGACGGTACATTCCCGCCTACTTTAAACTCTACAAAGTCTAAAATATTCGTTTATGGTGGCACCTCTTCCAACTCATAATAACGTAAAGATTTATAAGCGGATGAACCCCTCCATAATGGCTGACTGTCTTTCGGTCGTCCTTTCAGCTTGGCATGCCGTAATCTAGAGAAACACATTAACTAGTATTCCGTTTAATTTTCGCACCCCTTTATCTTTTGCGTACTTGACAATATAAAAGCAACATCGAGTAAGAAGTACCCTGGTGGACAAAAAATTGTTCAAAGTCCGCTGTAGACGCTAGAAAAACGTTGTTCTAGCGGCTTTACTGTGGACTTTGAACAAGTACTTCCCTGTTGGGACATGGGAGGAAAATATTACAGACTACTGAACACGAACCCGTACAGCTTCGTACACGGACTATGCATTGCCATTGGGAAGTGATGAAAATACACACGGGGAAAGGATATTGAGAAAAAATACTGTGCTATTTAAACGAGAAAAAAAATACCGAAAGGCAAAATAAAGACTCGGTATGTCTAACCTCGTTCCCAGGGCTTCTTTCCTTTTTGAACACGGAAGAGCGGCTCTTCCGTGTTTAAAAAGGCAAGAAGCCCAGGGAACAAGGTTGCCGGTATGTCCAGGATATATACCTTTTACCAGTACTCTTTGCATCTACATTTGTTAATTCCAAAAGTTCTTTAATATCAATCATATCAGAACTAAAAGACAAAAGACTAATTTCATTTCAACAAAACAGCAATTCACACAGAGGTTAGACGCACTTCTGTACTGATTCATGTTTGTTGAATTTTAGTTGATTTAACCCTAACAAAAAAGTTGGTTTTGAAGCGAAATTTTGAGATAGTTTCTTACCTTTTCTCTGTATTTGCACCAAGTTTTCTTTCTTGACCAGCTTCAATCTAAAATGATAATAAACAACTTGATGCATAACAAAGCGTGTGACGTCAATTTCAACCAATGTAATATGTTCTTTTGGGCTTTTACACGAAATATTTCGCCTCATAGAAATCAAACTTTAGAGAGGTTCCGTTAGCAATGATGACGTAACGTTAAATCAGCATGAAAAAGACACTGCAAAATGACGCCTTGTCGATGTTAAGTTAAGTGGACGTGACATGTCGTGTTTAGTAGACAACTCGTGATCTAGCAGTAGTTACGACACCTCATTCAACATGTATCAAATAGATAAGGGACCATCTTCAAAATTTGTTACCAGGGAAAGAGTGCTGAATCAATGATCTTGCAATTGCAAGCTTTTTTAAAGCTGCTAAGATATCTGCTTTTGGTAACGAATTTTGGAGATGGCCCCTAAGCTGGACGTAAATTTAGATTCTACCGTGTACACCCACATTCAAATCACCCTTAAATGGTCAAACTATTCCAACATCCAACATCATAGTGTTTCAACATTTTGGAATCGTTTACCCGTAATAACCAACCAACTATACAATTTTGGCCAAATATACTGTGGACAAAGTGAAATATTTGCAAAAATTTCAACGTAGAGAAAAAATCATTAATTTTGATTAGCAAGACAAATGGCGCGAAAATCCGAATTTGCTCCAAAAAGCCTGGGTACTAGGCTGCTAGAAGCAACAAAATTCTAAGAGATAAATCTACAAAAAGTCTACAAGATAAATCTCAGGAGACTTGCTGTGGACGTATTCCGCGTTTTAACCTTGCTTGTGGCGTGTATTACTCGTCGAAATTTGAAAAAAGTCTCCATATTAATGTCTAAGATTGTAGAAGCCGCATGTATAACTTCTACTTATCAGTGCTTGAAATAGAGTAAATAATCACTGTGTAGGAGGGCTTTAAATCCTTCCTCCACAGTGATTATTTACTCTTATTTCAACGACTGTACTCTTCGATGCTCAGAACCAAAAAAACAAATAATCACTGTGTAGGAGTAATTCTTGAACTGTGCTGTGCTCAAAAATCACTCCTCCACAGTGATTATTTGCTCTTATTTCGATCGCTACTTACACCAACGTCTTCATCATCATAAGGTTTATCAAGTACAGGGTGACTTGGTAAACTTTCAGGATCCATTAAAACGTCATATGGTGCCATTGGGTGCTGATATGTTGTGACGTCATAAATATCCCATTTTTTCGGTTGACCAAAAGTACCTAAGAAATGACGACAGCGGGAAATTTTAGTAATATTCTAGTACAACTCAAAAGACACAAATAGAGTAAAGCGTAAAAATAGAATTTATAATATTTAATTTTGTTAGATTCCCTGCCGGTACACGACGTCGAAACAACGTCGAAAAGTCTCGGTGGCGACGTTGATCTGACGATTCTCTGCACTGCTCTTAAATATTCCCATGACTACTTTAAAATACTTATATAAAGTTCGGCGAGATACTCTCAAGAAGTGAAAAATTCATGAAAATATTTTGCTTCGCCAAAAACAAATATGCGGAATAAATGGATATTTTAATGGATCATAATTCCTATTTTTATTAATTACGAAAGAGTTCGGACCAAAACATTTCGGACTAAATTTTAAAATTGCCACAAATTCTTTGTAATTTGTACAGATTTTAATCAAAAACTGTCTGAAATCGTCCGAAGTAGCAATTAAAATTTCGGGCATTTGCTTTGTCTGAAAATAAAAACGTCTAAAATGTTTTGTACTTAGTGTAGCTTCACTAGAAAAACTAAATGAACAAAAATGTTACATAGAGTAAAAATGAAAAGGAAAGTTATAAGTTATAAAACTCGAGATAATTCTAATTTCAATTTCAAAAAGGTGGCTCGCTCGTGTTTAAATTTACTCATCTCGGATATTCTTATATAAAAGAACATCCTTGGATCTGAGGATCAAGCTTAATATTCACAGAAATCATCAGAATAACAACGAATCTCAATCGATCTCAATAATAATTTAAGTTAAACCATATTAATAACTAACCAATAAAATGTCCTTCAATAGTCCATGCTCTGACAGTACAATCAACTGATGACGTCAGCAAACATTTATGTTCTTCTATTAAAGAAACACTAAAATATAGAAAAGATGTCATCTCAATCAGAAACCAGGGCTCGAAATAACAGCCAGTCATCACATCCACAGCGATGACCGCCTGTTATTTCGAGCCCTGAGAGACTAGGTCAAAAATTCGCTGCAAATACCAAAAAAGACATTCCATTCGTAGAAATTGACGTCCAAATCAAGAGTGCAATTTATTTCAGTTTTAGTTTTCCTAAAAACACGCCTGGTTTTTGCTTCTATAAAAGCTTTGATCATAATCAATAAAATTAATATCTACCAATGAATTCAGTGACAAGTTTTAACCAAATAATCTAGATATATAGGATCTGTTTATAGGGATATACCATGTTATTGTTTGTATGTGTGCTCTCCAAGTGCTGTATATTTCAGGCGGATCTGTTTCTTCACCATACATACAATAATTCTTCACATTCCAAACTGTTACAAATCCTAAGAATATAAGAACAGTGGGCAAAAACTTGTTCCAAGTCCGCAGTGAAGACGCTAGGACGTTTTCAATGTTGTTCCAGCGTCTTTACTGCGGAATTTGAACAAGTTTTTGCTCACTGGGAAATGGCTGCAAGAATGTCGACTTCGTAATTTCCTCTGCAAATGTTAAGTAATATATAGAAATATGGACTCACTTGCACATTTATACTGAACCATCAATCGAGAAGAATTTGTATATTTAGTTTCCAGAGACATAACCAATCCTTTCAAATTTGATTATCAATCATATTGGATCGCTTCTGTTTCAACAAACAGTATAACTTATGATTTTGCAAATAAAGCAATAAGAAACTCCTGAGGCTGAAATTTGCAAAATTTTAAGAAATCCCAAGCGTCAATCAAAATTTACTGTCTTTCATATAAAAAGAGTGTAAACGCCAGGAGGGCCTATTAATTTTGGAGTTTTTTAATGGAGGGGGAGAGTGCTTATTCGAGGGAATGGTCTATTCGAGGAAGGCGCTTTCAAAATTTGGAAATTTCATTGTCCCTTTTATCCAGAAGAAATAATCAGCCTCGTCAAGGTTCTTCGTCAAAACCCGAAACCGATATGTTTACAAACGGATTAGGCCTTGACTGTAATATGTGTACAATATTATTTTGTGAGCATTGCGAGTTGTTTATTCGAAGGTAATTTTACTTAAATTCATGGTTGTTGAAAAAAAGGGGTGGGCGTCTATTGGAAGAAAGTGTTTATAACAAAATCCGTATGAAAGGGAAGACATCTATTCGAGGGAGGCATCTACTGGAGGGAAGGCGTTAATCGAAGTAACACAGTAATTATAATTTCGATAATCAACCTCGAGAGTTGTAAATTAAATTATGCCAAGAAAACTAGTAGCTAAAATAATTTCTATGAACCCCTAAACGAGTTTCACTGTAAACGATCTTGCATTTGATTGGTTTCTTCGTACCGAAGAAACCAATCAAGTTTGTTTAGGGTGGAAGGAGTCAAAGCAAAGGTTATATAATACTTGTTCTTGTATAAATGTCAAACCAAAGTACCTTTCTCATCAGCAGCTATAAGTAATTGATTATCAGAATTTGTTGTCATGTATGAAACTAAGTTCTCATGATTCTAAAAAAAATTATTTGAGATTTTTGTTAAATCTACAATATATTGTAGCGTAACTGTGAGCAAAAACTGGATCGAGTGTACCTTTGAAATGATCAAGGTGACCGTTAAGTAGGTCAATTTGACGCTCATACGTAGTCGACATGAGCTAAAATCTAGATCGAGCGGATTTTTAAAACGCGTCAATTGGACACTTTTACAAGTGTCAATTAGACACTTTAACAACTCAAATCGACTCTGTTCATGTAAGCAGCATTTGACACCAATAAATTGTTCATTTTACATTACACCTTTCGGGTGTCAACTCGACACTTAAAATACTCGTTATAGACATTGCAATTTCAACACCACTCTTGGTGTCGACTCAACACCTTTATTCCTTACAGTGTAGCAAGCTGCAAGATGTCTTCTAATCAAGGAGCGCTTGCTTGTTGATGATTTTTCAGATTAAATATATTAGACTCCCAGTGGGCAAAAACTTGTTCAAAGTCAGCAGTAAAGACGCTAGAACAATGTTGAAAAAGTTATTCTATCGTCTTTACTGCGGACTTTGAACAAGTTTTTGTCAACTGTATTATGCACATTTGCACATTCATTAGATTCTCACTCTCAGTCCGCATGATAAAAACCCTAAATAAACTAATCAGCTGGATCGATTTTTTGGTGTTTTCGCCCGTATCACTGGGAAGCTTTCGATATAAAACAAATAGTATTTCTTGTTGTTATAGTTTCATCAATTTCTGCTAAAACGGTAAAATTTAGTTACAGCGAAAATTAGTTCCCTTAAGGTAAGGAAAGATTCATTCATAATGAAAATGGCTTCATTCAATTTGTCATAAATATTCAATTCTCAGTTGTGGGTAAAAAAATATAAGAACACTAGTACTTTCGAGTGGGCGTTTTGTTCTTAGAAATTGAGTAATTTTCAGCCTCAAACTGTTATTATAAAATGTCGATAAATGTTTGGTGATTTTCAGCTTTCTTATTGAGCAAAACATATTCAAAGTCCGCAAAATCAACATCTCTTACTGTAGACTTGTGTTAATTGTACAATAATAATATAAACTTACTGTTTTGAAGACTGCATATGGTTTACGAGAATCAAATATATTCCAAAAATGGATTTGAGCTATAATAAGACGATGAGAATTATACATTTAATGACGCTGATACGGAACTTGATTTATGTTGAAAAATGCTGAAGATGTTGCTTGTATGTGTGAATCTAAGAATATTGGCAAATGGAAAATTTACAGCTATGTATTGATTGCCACTGGTAACTGGAGAAGATAAGATTTTAAAATTCTCTATAAGTAGTCGTTAAAGTAACTTTTATCTTTATGACAAGTCTGAATATAACTGTAGGACATCACCTGTGGAGGAGTGTTTATTGAGTATAGTTTTCAACAATAAATACTAAAAACACTCCACCACAGATGATGTCCTACAGTTACATTCAGGCTTGCCATGGCAATTCATACATGGTATCTAATTATGAAAATTTATTCATACATGTAGATCATGTACTGACGTTGTTCTAGCGTTTTACTGCAGACTTTGAACAAGTCTTTTGTCCACTGGGTAATTAGTTGTGTTGTAAAATCTTTCAGAATCAATCACTAAATTAACTGTAATTCAAATCAGGTAATGGTAACCATACTAAAACATTGTTAGTACAAACCTCGTGGTCCATTAGAAACAAGTGATGCTGATTGTCTCTCTTGACATCTTTTTTCTAAGAATACAACTTTGCTAACAGATAAATCACCTGACACTAAACACAAAAATAAATGTCAGCAAGATAAGGTTACAACAGAGATTTAGAAGTCATACTGTAGATCCTTGAAGAAGATTTGGATTGTTTCAAAGAGCATTACATGAATCACATTGTTGCAAAAGTTTGTTCAGGTGTATTTTTATGCAAACCATGTGTTAAGGCCGTTTTCCATTAGCGTAAATCTCCGCGCGGAATCCAAACGAAGACATTTCATTGGTAGAAATTGACGTGTGACGTCAGTTTCTACCAATAGAATGTCTTCATTTGCATTCCGCGCGGAATTTTACGCTAATAGAAATCCACCTTTAGATAATTGAGTTTTTGTGAACTGAAGTATACTACAAAATCCATAATCTATAAGTAGGTTATTTGAAAAATTTATCCTTCTGAATGTCGGAAATCTAGTCATTTAACCAGTAAATAACGAGCGAGTAACTCGGTACATGCTATTGACCGATAAACTTCAATTTGCACATTCCACAAAGTAACAATTTAAAACTTTGAGTGTAGAATTTTTAGTGAATTTTCCCGAACATTTGTAAAAAATATTTGAAAAAACCCAACCTTATATTACCAATTAGTGATATGCGATTTTTTTCTGTTCGGGGAAAATATATTTACTCTCAGTTCCTTGGCAAAATTATTGTATCTAGGAACAAATGAAGTATTGAGAAGGAACTACTTAATAACAAAATCTGTCTTTTCATCTTCCTCTTGTTGAATTTGCGAAATTAAAAACGTGTGGAAAATTGAAATTTTCTTCATTCACGAAATTAAACGTTGTAGAAAAAAAACTTTTTTTGTCATTTCGCAAAATTAGATGGCTTTGGGACACAAAATTTATAGAAAATTAATTTGAATTTGAAACATAGCATTATCTTCACATACATAAATCAGCATCTGATGCATTTTCTAGTTCGTTTGATCGTAGCCGACAAAAAATTCTTCCTGAAGTAACATTCCATATCAAAACCTAAAATAATGTAAAAGAAATTAATCTACTTT
>JAULBZ010001519.1:0-21835 GCA_032360805.1 Neoturris breviconis | reverse complement strand
TCCGAATATTCGAAAATTGATACCAGGTTTGGAATCAGCACTAGCAAATTTGGTCACATACTAATTTTCATCAAAAATGAAGCACTTTATATTTTTGGCTAGAATGTGACCAAAAAGGTATTTTTTAACATAATTTTGAATAAAAATTACGGTATTGAAAGTACCTCACCAAACCAGATGAAAGTTAAACCTAAGTACATAAATATGATTTGCCTACACACATTATACAGTGTTTGAAATATGATTTTAATAAGATGGTAAAATTTCAGGTCAAATAAACAATTGAACACCTTTTTCAAGGCAAAAGGTCAGGTCACTGTCGAGGAAAGTAGTGAATGACAATGCTCAAAAATAACTCCTCTGCAATGCATTGCATACCATACATCATAGAATTTTGTTCACACCAAATAAAAATATCATGTTAGTAGCTCCAACACTGAACAAAGCGACCCATCTAATAAGCTCCCAGCTTTGAGAGGAAAGAAAACAAAACGCGTGGACATAGACTACAAGAGAGAGAAATTTACCATTAAAGTTCACTTCTCAAAAATACAGTGAAGAAACTTAATATGATATCCATAATCCATAATCCAGCTAAACAATCACTTAGCCATGTAATGGAACAATACAAAAAAGCTAGAGGAAGATCTCATACAACCTATATATGATTACCGAAGAAACTAAAACAAGTGTAAAATTGATCTTTACGATGAGTTAAAAATGACAAAAAACGATACTTTATGGAACAAAACAATTGAAAAATGTAATAATATAACGAAAAAAAACGATCTCCCAATTAAAATTTTAAATATTTTTACTAATGCCCACCATGAATCTTCCGTTTATGAAAGAAATCTTCGTTTCCAAATTGGTTCCGTATTCTTTACGCGATACTGATTTACTAGTTCTGCCAAAGTCAAATACTGTTCGCTATAGTCTAAACTCGCTTGTATTTCGGAGTGGCATGTCGTGGAATAACCTCCCGAGTGGTCAAAAGCAAATTACAACTCTCCATACCTTTAAAAACAACGTCCAAACTGGCACTATATTTGAATGTACCTGCCTACTAGGTAAGAATTAGTTTAGAATTAATTTATTAGTGTTTATATTTTAATTTTAATGTGTTGGTTTTAATTAGTCAACTTGTACTATGTCGAAATAAATATGTTGAAATAAATGTTTACTTACTACTTACTTACCAATTTAGCGCCCCCTTTAAAAACACCCCGGTTAAAACCAAATAACTTAGCGCTCGGGTGCTGATTACAGGAAATACGTTAAGGGAATGATGAAAATGTTCTCTCCGTACTTTTCTTTGATTTTCTCTTCAAAAAATCTCCACAACTTTAAAGTTTAGAGTAAACATTCCATTTGGAGCAAAGAGCTTGTTTAGAAGCACAAGTAACACTAAAAGTGAATGGCAGCAATATCTAAGACCGACTCCAGTGAATTTGCGTAAATTAAAGCACCCAACAAAATATTCCTTGAAATTATGACATTAATTGAATTATCATATTGAAACTTTCAAAAAATGGAACGTATCCTGCGAACGAGGTTGATGGTTCTGCTCAATCACAACGTAATAGATAACCAAATATACAAATAACCATATATGGTAATTCTCAACAATAGGATTTCATTACAATAAAATTCTAGCATTTCTTGTGGAATATATCAAGGGGGTTAGAAAAAAGTAAAAAAAATAAATATACAAGAGTGTTTTCATCAATTATGATCGATATATCATGAATTTATGCGAACTCACCCAGTGTACACATGACGTCACATCAACGTCGTTTTGACATCCGACGTTTTTTTCGAGATACGATGTCGTGTGCCGGCAGGATACGCGTTTTGGTCTGGTAGCTATATAGCGTCTATTCAATATTTATCAATAGAGATCTTAATATGTAGATATCTTATATCTTAATCTTTTATGCGTAAACGACACAGATGAATATCTGTCTAGTAATTCCCCACATAACGGGATGACGTCATATAGAACACGTAAGTATTTAGTTTACACCACACAGCGAGAATATATATAATTACCTATCAATTCTTCTTCGAAAAAGCGTCCAGGACGTCAAAACGACGACGATATAAATACACTAAGGAAGACCAAGAAAGTTGAAAAAGGGATGAATGGCAGGAAAAATAAGACTAAACTTTCTTGAGTATGTATGTTAAAAATGTATAATTCGTACACAAAAAATTTAAGACTCGTCTTTATTGAATTGCTTTTTTGTGCCCAATTAAAGTATTGTTGGTTACATGTGAATATCTAGATTACTTAAAAATCACTATCTCTCGCCTCTATCTGATACAACCTTATCAATGTTGTGGGACAAACCCCTCCTACTTTTTTTCTTGTTTTTCTGTCACGACTAAAGAATTTGTTCTTTGTGTCTGGTATTACACACATTTGTGCCAAGTTTAAGCCATTTCTTTGGTCGTATCCAGCATCACAGGTCACTTATTGAAATCACCTCCTAATATTCCACCAATTCCTGGTCAATAAAATCCATTACATCATGGCCTGTGGCTCTCATATGATTCCGAAATTTAATCTGATGTGCTTGTTTTCGCCCGATTACAGCTTTGTCGTTATTGATACCATATAACTGCCTCTGTGCAGGAGAGTGCTAGCGTAGAGGGAAGATGCAGCACATGTATAAGTATTGTTTATTTGATATCTTACCTGTTTCCCTAGTAACATTAAATACTTTGATTACCCAACAATGCGTTGAATAGATGTCCCGAGCCAACTATATTAGGTTAGGCTAATGATCATTAAACGATACAGAAACAAAAATAACAAGAAAATTGTAAAGATGAATGTAAAATTCACTAGATTGTAACGACTATATACAAGCTATATATAAAGAATATTTTTTATCAGAGATGGGGACAAGTATCTGTTAAAGAGGATGTTTCATCAACGAATGGAATTTTGATTCCTTGGTTCCTGGTTACGAAATGTAATCAATTGCATGATCTTCTCTCAGATACTAATGATGTATGCTTGGTTTGACCTCTGATGAACATTATTCTTTTCGTTCTAAAACTTATTTAAACTTTCTGAAAACACAATATACTTTATTCGTTTTTTATCAAGACAATAACAATCTCGCTATGCTTCTTGCTTTTTCCGTGTTCCCAAGAATTTTGCCTTTCAGAAATTAGGAAAGCGGAAATACTATTGTTTTTGTTTATTTTTCAGCTAATCCTATTATCATATCATATTCCCTTCGCTTTGTTTGCACGTGAAAAGATTTGAGCGCCATGAGCTACTGTCCTGCGACACACGACGTCAGATCAACGTTAAAACGACGTCGCGACAACTTTGTTTTGGCGTTGTTTCAACGTTGATCCGACGTCGTGTGTGAGGTTGTTCTATCTGGATGCTCATTGCGACTACTAGATACGGTTACCGGTAACTCCTTGATGGATTCCCACTAGGCAAAAAATATCGTGTGACGTTAATTTCTACCAATAGAATGTCTTCTTTGGAATTTTGCGCCTAATGAATATCAACGTTTATACAGAGTGTATCTATGTTGTCGTATCCGAACGTATGTAATTAGTGGAGGTAAAGATTACTTAACTAGATATATTAATGAACTTGTTATTTTGTATACTAAGCATAAAAAATTGTTCCGTTCTGTTATCTATTTCCATTTTGTGAACCTACTATCCTTGAACCTATACCAGATATCTTTCTCCTTAGAGATTGTTTTCGTTGTTGACGAGGCATATCTCGCCTTCGTTCAGCAGGACTAGGAGTCCGTGCAAGTTCTATTGATTTTACTGAATTTAACGAGTCTTTTTTCTCTTCAATATTTTCTTTTTGTTGACAACTTGGTATGTATAGAGGCTGAGGTTGCGAGGAAGATCTCCTTCGTTGTCGAATTACTTCCTTTGATTTAGTTTTGTCCTCTTCGCAAATTTCAGCAGAAAGTCTTTTAGAATTTTGAACAAGTAAAGCTTCCAGAATTAACCGTGTAAATGAACTATGTATTTCGTCATAACTCTCTGATGCAGAACATTCTATAAAGCGTACCCCATAATCCATTGCGAGTCGTCTAGCTTCACGTTTATCGACTTCTCTCAAATGTTTTAAGTCACTTTTGTTGCCGAGTAGTAAGGTGCAGCCCGAATTTAACGGTTTTATTTTGTGAATACTTTCTAAAATATGATTTGCAACTAAAAAACTTCCACGGTCTGTTATGGAATAAACAACAATAATGGCGGATGCCCAATTCACAGTAGTTGTCACAGATTTCGCCCAGTCCTATAAAAATAAATATTGACTTATTAACGGATTGCTTTATAAAGTTTATAAAAACATTTTAGTTTCTTCTTTTAGAAAATAATTAGAAATAATCAGATTGGCTTGTAGGGATTGTTGTGTCAGGTCCTAGATGAAGGAGATTTAATATATGCATCTCCCGCAATGTCATTCATCCCCAAATATTCGAAATAGAATTTATGTTCCCAAATAGGCCGTTATTTTACAGTAACACCTCTCATTGGTTGCTTTTGAATAATACACCTATGGTAAGGGCCCATCTCAAAATTTTGTTCCAAAAAGCAACTTTTGGGAACATTTAAGGAAATTGCATTTGAAGAAATTCATCTGCACAAAAAAAAAATCAAAGAGCTTGTGACAATTTACTGGTTTCATGATAAAAACCTTATCCCAGAAAAAAACTATTTTCTGTAGTTTTATTATGGTATTTGCAAGTCATACCTAGAACCTCTGGGTCGCATAAGCCCCCTTATGATTTCTAATGTGGTAAATTCTAGGAGTTTAGTCATACATATCTTATTAAACTTCTTTATGCGATATTAGAAGGTGGCAAAGAAAAAGTGAAATTAAAAATATCTCTCCAACTGGGAAGTTAAAAATATTTCGGAAACTATATATGAAAATCATTGAAGAAACTCAGCAAGGTATAAGAACAAAAAACAATAATGCGCTTATAAACTAATCTGTAATCCATCTTGATTGGTTTTGGTGACGAACAGTTATACTGAAAGCATGTGGAGCTAAACTTTCCAACTTGACCGCTGATACTTTGAAACGATTAAGTTAAAATGTACGGAATTAAATCGATATCTTAGAACATTAATCTATAATCCGACTTGAGTGATAAATTAGACTAGAAAACTAAAAACAAATAAAATTTAAACCAAAACAAGTGGATTGCGCTGAGTTTGTTTTGAGAACGATGATATCGTAAAACGTCCAAGCTTATTCTGATAATAAAACCTGAACTGGACCACGAAAATCGAATTTCCTGATTTTAGTTAGGTACTCTTGATAACTTTCTAAAGTTGAAAATAAAACCACCTCAGTCAGTCCACGGCGTTTCATCAACGTCGAAGGACGTCGCCAGCTTGTTTTGACGGTATTTCCACGTTAATCCGACGTCGTGTGCCTGTTGGGTTGGGACGAGTTAGAAGAAATACTTACTGTTCCTGTTGTATCTTTCAGTTGTAAGTTTATGGCTCTATCTGCGATTCCTATCGTCCTAGCTAACGTAACATCTATAAAATAAGATGTGATACTTGTGTGGTCTTGAGATTATCGAACTTAAATCCAAATATCAAACACTTTGTATACACAACTATAAATAACGAGGCGCATCGTGGGTGGATAATTTTCAAACAACATTGAATCAACGTCCTGGATAGTCAATACGCATCCAGCATGCAACGTCGAATCAACGTCGAAATGACATTCGATTTGTAATATTTTTTGACATCATTCTTTACTTTTTTTCATGTTTTCGGGGGGTAAAATTACCAAACGTATTAAAAATAGTTTCATATATTTTGATAATGAAACCCTCTTTTAAACACACAATATTTAAAGGAGAATTTGGGTTATGGTTTTGAATATCGGTAGGTTATAAAGGGCGGGAAAGAATTAACAGTGTTAAGACATTTTCAACGTTTTATTTATGCAAAGTTCTGAGTAAGGATAAAAATTATCTGTGACAATAGAGTATCAATCCGTCTACGCAATTTCGACAAGTTGTCATAACACACGTTTTCTATTCCTGAAGATGTTGCAAGAAGCATATATTCGACACACTTATTCAATTTTCCTGTCAAATGAGAAGTATAAAGGGGAATGTCAGTACAGTTGTCTGTCAAGAAACTGTCACTTTGATGAAACTAAACTCAGAAAAAATTACTTGGAACAAATCTGCATCTGAGTGTTACATCAACAAGCTTGTCATTGATAGATTTCTTCAAGACGAAGGAATCAATCAATTGCAAGATCATTCATTGAGTGCTCTTTTCCGCAGATGTTCCTAATGTTACCTTTATGAGAGTCATATTCTCCAATAAACCTCCGTGTAAGAAATCGTACAGCTAATGCTGAAAAACAAAGGGAGAAATTAGATATAGGAAAATAGCCGGATTAAGATGAAATTAAGATCAAGAATTAGTTTTAGATTATCTGGCCTATTTATGGGATTAACACTTGTAACATTATACTGATTGATTTTGAGAAGATAATCATTAAAATGTTATCCATTCTTTTAACCTATTTACTCAAATCTCAGGTTAAAGTTGTTTTATTTCACTATTGTTTGATGTTCAAACTTTTTTGTCTTTTCCCTTTTATCATTAAAGTCGGAGAGAAAAAAACGGCGACGAGCTTCGTTAAGGTATTTCACAATTTTAGCTTGGAAATAAAAAATCTGTAAAGCGATGCAAAATGGAGATGCATGCACTGAGCATACATTGAACATATGATTGGCCACACATCTTTAATGTTTGATCCTAGAGAAATCTTATTTTTAATGGTAGGATTAACCTCTCATCTCAGTATGTGATAGAATTACGCAATCGATTACCCTACAAGCATATCATAGTTACAAAACGTCAAAGCGTTTATTTGACGTTCTTTCTGAGTCGTTTGAGCATGCTGGATAAAGGTGCAAGTAGAAATCTATGAAAAAACGTTACTCTACGAGGGGTAGGAATAAGCGGAGGATTTGGAAATTCTTCCAAATTTATGAGGGAAGGGGAAATAAGCGGGGGTTAGCAAATTTATATAGTTTCTAAATAAACAGGATAGCAATGGTATTTTACTATCGCTAACTTCAGGATTTGCGTAGCAGGTAATTTGTTAGGGACTAGTAGATTAGTTCATTTACTGATGTCAATGTCAACGAGCTTACATTTCATTGGTTACTTCGTACGAAAATACCAATTAGTTGCAAGATCGTGATAGGTAAAAGGTCTACTCTCACTTATTGTTTATATATCAAAGTACTACGTTGGAAGGAAAACTCCATAAAAAATAGGCGAGGTCACACACAATAGTTTTAAGAATTGCAAATATTTAGTGGCAACATATAAATAGATTTTGATGACCACATGCTTGATGTAAATAAACACACATGTGAATGATATGTTCCATCAATGCTTTGCGGTTTTTGTTTCGTTTCGATCAAGCAGAATTCTGTTTCGTATAGTGCTAATCTTAATTTGTTTTGTTATTAGTTACCATGTCATGGTCAAACACATCTAATCAATGTAAATTTGATTAAATATTGTTTTTATTTTAGGTCCTTTAACCATGGTAAACTGATAACCAAAACAACATTGAATCAACTTCCTCGTGTTCAGTGGGACCAATAGAATTAAAACAAGCCCAGTGGGTGGAAACTTGCTCGAAGTTCGCAATAAAGACGTTGAAAACGTTGTTCTAGCGTTTTTACTGCGGACTTTGAACAAGATTTTTGTCCACTGTGAGATATGTTTTTACCTGACTTTCCACAATTTTTAGCACCAGCCAATGCTAAACGTATCTCTACTAAACTATCACCGTCTTTTGGCTCACGCATTATTCTCTTATCCTTTCCTCTCTTAATTATTGTATTTATATATCGATCTAAAATGTAATATAATATTCAATTACAACATAATTGTAAGTAAAGTAATGTGCTAAACTCGTCCCCAGTTTCTTTTGCAATTGTATTCCTACAGGCGCTGGAAACTGGGAACGGCCTTGCTTTTAAGCAGACATTTTCTTTCTAATCCAAGACGTCTTTGTAACGGCAAGACGTCGTCATACAACTAGTATCACAGAGTAAGATGGATAGGATTTCATATTTTTCCATATTTGGACTGTGTCGTGTACATGATCCGTAGTCTTTAACGCTGTGTAGCGAACTAAATCAGCACCAGTGACGTCGGTCCAACCGACTAGACGCCGAAGTTGATTTCTTTTTGTTTGTTGCCCAATATGCACATACTTGGTACTATACACCATCTCATTCACACATCTTCTACACATGTCGATAATTACTCAATACATATTAAGTAGGTAAAGTGATCATCATATGAAATAGAAGATACTTAATTTTGAAGAGTAATAGGATTATTTATCCCACATACTACTAGATAAGTGAACACGTATTATGAGTGAGATTAGAAAGTGTCTAAAACATCGTCGTAGAAATAACGTTTAATAAAAGTCACGACATTGTTTTGACGTTGTTTCAAAGTTGATCTCACGACATGTCCTTGTTGGATACAATGCCTGCACACGACGTCTAATCAATTTCGATATGACGTTGTTTATGAAGTCAAGAAGACGTCTTTTCGAAGTTGGTTGGCTGTGTCGTGTCTAGGTGCTAATATCTTTAGTTTAGTTTGTATATTTAATAAGCACTTGTTTATTTACGAGCGTTCTACAATGATTCACACCCACCCTATCAATCGACTACTATAATGATTGTCCCACCCTATCAATCGACTACAATAATGATGCATACATATGTTCTATGATAAATATTTCCTTGTTATGTCGTCACTCACAACCTTTCTTACTTCCAATACTATTTTTATCAACATATAGCAGTCATGGTAACATAATTTAAATAATTTAATTATGATTAATTGTAATTAGGGACATGGTTAGTTGTAATTAGTGACATGGTACAAATATCTTTTTAATTAGTGTATAACTGATAAGACATTTAAAAGTGTTAATTTTTTAACATGTGTTCTAAAGCATATTTATTCATTCGAGGCCGTTTTGCTAATTATTAGTACATTTGAAAAACAGATTCAACAATTATTTTGCAGTGCATTTAGAATGATTATTGATGCTAATATAGCATTTTTAGCCAATACAGAGTACCAAGATTTGATTTTTTTGCCAGTCGGACCCAAAGTCGGACCCAACCATGGTGGGTCCTCCCTTAGTCACTATATTACGGTCCACCCGTTTTGAAAAATGGTTCACGCTTGGGAGAAATTTCTGCGTACGGGAAAAGAAATCCGTATAGGACCCCCCAAAAAAGAAGAAAATTACCAAGCTCGTCCCCAGCACCTTTTGAAAAATAAAAAAGGGGTTGGGGACGAGCTTGGAAAATTACCAGTTTTGAAAATTTTCCGGTAGAAAAGTAATATAATTGGTTAATTATTTTTCAGCGGAGAATTTTCTTGAGTGGAAATGGACCTTCTGGTGCCAAATAGAACGTTTGCACGCGTTGAATCTTAGTGAGGTTTGAACTCGCACTCTCACATTACAAATCCTTCTGGTTGCAGAACAGGCGATGTAAATTTCATTGTGCTATAAAAAGCACAGTAGGTTAGATCGTCGGTTCTGCAACCAGAAGGATTATAATGTGGTGTGAGTTCAAACCTCAATATCTTGCGCAATTGATTGGTTTCTTCGCATAATCCAATCAAATGCAAGCTTGTTGACATAACACCCAATCTTCACAGATACTTGACTATTTCACAAATAAGCCACGAGAAAAGATTTTTCACATATATATGAGATACGTAAAATATATATGTCAATTGCTTTGTATAGAAATTAACAGCTAGCCGTGAATTATTTGAAAGGGATACTCTCATTATCACCTACTACGTCAAAGTTTATTTATTTGGGCACATTATCGTGGTCAAACGTCATAACATTTATGCGTCAACATGAAGGTATGAGAAGGAATTAATAGCTGAAAAGAGAGGAATATCCCCATCCGTGGCCACTTCCTTCATTCGTACTAAGATTTCATTTTCACTTTTCACTCTATATTTTTTTCTACACTGTTATACATACGCAGCTTAAAACGTATTAACACCGAACTTATAGATCTTGATATGGAGCTCACAAATAAGATGTCTAACATCGAAATATAAAACTTTCGAATTACATTCTTATTCTTATTATTATCATTATTATTATTTTATAAAACGTAAATCACATACACCAACATCCAGTTGTACATATCGTTTTCATCCAGTGAAAGGAATGTCTGGAAAAAAATATATGGTTAAAAAAGAAAGAAAGAAAGTTAGAACCCAGTGAGTACGTCAGAACAATTTCAAAACGACGTCACGACATTATTTCGAAGTTGTTCCGACGTCGTATATCCTGTATGGAAAGTATTCTGAATAGCATATATATAACCACTAACAATATTATTCGAAACACTAATCACTATGAGCACATTATTGTCAAACAGTGATGTTCCACAAGATTTAACTTGATCAACATTAACCAAACAACAATATTGTTTCCTAATCAATACACAACAAAATACATATATAACATATCACATATCACCATGATCTTCCTACTTAAAATTCTAACGCCATGGTCAAACAACGTCAAAATGACGTTGTATTAATGTGAACAGTAATTCGACGTAGTTAGACCATGATATGTCTACAGGTAATGTACAAAATTCATTATCAAAGCATCGTCAAAAACGACGTAAAAAATGTCAGAACGGAACTTGACGTTTTTTTCCACCACCTGATCTTGATATTTCACTTTATTTCTTTACTTGCAAACTCGCATTTGATGTGTAAAAATAATGTTTTTTTTCACAAAAATTTGCTCGTAAACAATCACAGTTGAAACACACAAATACCTTAAGTGGTAAAAAAAACTTTTGTTGTGTGTCTTTCAAAAATATTGTTGATAACCACAGCTAAATAAACACAACTTCTTTTCATGCATACATTGTGTAAACATTTTTGAGATATGTGTATCTTTTGTGTTATTTCCGACACTCCAGACGTTTTCAAAAGCGTTATTTGTCTATTTTTATAACCATATTTTTATTCACTTTTTTCGTCCCTTTGTTATATATTTTGCACTCAAATGTGATGCAAAATATTAAAAATTCCTGCAGGCACTCTACGTCTAATCAACGTCGAATATATGTCAAAACGATGTTAGACGTCAAAACGACGTATTTTCGACGTTGATTAGATGTCGAGTGCCCACTGCGATATGAAACTCTAAATATGAATGTTTAATCTAATGTAAATGCTACCTGTGTAGAAGAGAGCTAAAATTGACAATCTTGCAATTTCATTGGTTTTTTCGTCACATTAGGGCCAATCTATTCAATCTATAAGGTTCCTAATAAATTATTTGAAAAGGATTAATATAAATGTAGATTGGGGAATGTCATACCTTTAATATTTAATTTGGTTACTTCCTTGTAAATTTGTAGCTGGTTGCAGATATTACTAACCATCCGTTTATGTACAGGAAAACAATAAAGTGTCCACTTTGATGAATGTCCACTTCAACTCTATTCAAGCCGCTGTGTTTTCTTCAATAGATAGTCTGTACTACAAACTCGACGTCTGGCGAGAAAACGCTGGGAGGGTCGTGGGGAGGGCCTGCGGAACAGGCTATCAATAGTCTGATATAATACTAAATAAATATAGCTAGCCACACAAATCATTCCCAGGCCTCTGAATTCACGACGGCATTCTGCTATGGATGAGCATCTTTTGAGGCTAATTAGTCTCCAAAGATGCTTCTCCACAGGAAAATACCGTCGTGAATTCAGAGATTCCTAAACCTACCCAACGCATATCCGAAACCTCAAAAATCATTTCTTAAAGCGCCCAAACTCATAACGCCCAAAAGAGACATGACTGTATGTCGGCATCAAAACAGTATTCAACAATTGGTAATTTCTTTCAACCTTTCCTAAACCATCCCAGCATACGATGTCGAAAACATTTGATATCTTATTATGCTAGAAGCTGCATGATGGGATTTTCACATGATTTACTTATACTTACTTATACTTATCGCATCACGTGCTCAAAACTATTATTCTCCTAATTTTTTCATATTTCCCAGAACCTATCAATGTCAAGATTAGATTTCTTTGCAAGTTTGGGAGTTCTTCTTCTAATTAATAGAATATATAAATCATGATTTTCTTCACATCCGTGCAAGCACACGATATCAACGTCGGAACATCGTCAAAACATGGTGTGGCGTCAATTTCTACCAATGGAATATCATCTGCGATGAAGAGTAACGAGCTAATGAACTTTACATCGTATAACTCTTCTTCGTGGTTAATTATTACTCTATCAATGTGTCACTTAATAATTTAGATTCTTTGAATGATCGTACTACATATATTACCGCCAAGTAAACAAATAACGACGGATTGCTTTGACGTCGTTTTACAACGACAGATTGGTAGTATAGTGGTCTTTCCTGTTGAACCTCCATAGTACGTTAAAACAACGTCAAATAATCTCCGATTTTGACGCAAAAAATATAAAGTTACAATTAGTTTAAATATTGACTAGTGACACCAAACTATACAAACAAATCAATAAATCAATCCCATACCTATTTCATTAATCATTCATTGATAGGTGACAAATAGGATAAACAAAGGGCAAAAGGGCAACGATAGAAATAGGGGAAAACATGGGAAAAGGATAATGGTAGCTAACGAAATACAATGTCAATTTGGGGAAACACAGTAAAATGAGAGGTATCGAAGATTAACAAGGAAAGAAACAACTGGGGTAAAAAGACTTAGAAGAGAACGTCGCGACGTCGTTTTGGCGTTGTTTCGACATTGACCAAATGTCGGGCGCCCACTCTGAAGGTAGTAATGAGGTGACAACAAACAATAACTATAAACAAAACATGGATGATATCAGCCCATATAAGGAAATGCTGTGTGCACAGTGTGACCATAACTGATGATACCGAACTCTATTTACAAATAAGAACGTTTTACTGATACATACGTTGCTTCTTAAACGTTCACATCGGACTATAAGTCATAACACTATCGTGTATCATCTTTCTCGTGTCATCATCTGTCTCTTGATATCAGTCAAGTATATATATTTTTAAACACATTGTTTTAAATAGGTTTATCTACGGTTATATGTCTCTGTGATAAAGTTAATAAAAACACTCCTTTATACTATCACACATGCTCGCTAAAAGACCACTGTTAGAAATTTAAATGGCTTACCAAGTACTGTCTGTAGAAGAGAATTTATCATGGAATAATATTACACCCAGTGGACATGTTCAAAGTCAGCAGTGAAGACGCTAACACAAAGTCGAACGGCGTTGTTCTAGCGTCTTTCCTGTGAACTTTGAACAGGTTTTTGTCCAATCTTAGCGGCCATAATCATTTTTCAAATAAAATGCTAATTTTCTAAAACAAAACGAACATTCTCCATACCCTAAACCGAGTTACAAATCTACATTTTGATAACAATTCTCTTCAAACTGTTTTTCCTCCTACATATAAATAATCCGAAAAGGTACGACATCATTATTTGATCACGTCACTATTTTAATCTAGGTTTATATTTGTTACCTTAAGATAACTCCATAGCAACGTACCAATGTTTAAACCACAGAAATGTTACCAGACATCATAACATCAGTTACAGCATGAGTATGAAAGAAACCTGACTTATTTATTGAATATCAGTTTCTTTTTTCAAACAACTAGCCTTTTGTCTAGCCTTTCTTCCATTCGATGTGAAAGTTGGCAGAAAGAGCTGGGAACGAAGTTGTATTTTAATCTTAATGCTCTTATAATGGTCATATATCCATCAAATACCATACACTTATAAACTTTTGTCCATATGCAAACAATAGAGTCAACATCAAAATATACAGAGTCGCCTTTCCTCTAACTCCTTCGTTTACACTACACGGAAACCAAAAACTCTACCTAGTAGTTCTGATCATACCTTCGTAGAAATAGTATACTTAGATGTTTCAGCAATACATAACTGCATTTCAACATTGTGTGACCATTCTCGTATGGTTATTACTTTCGGACACACGACGTTTAATCGACGCTAAAATGCTGATTAGGCGCTACGTATCATGGATGATTCTGTATAAAAAATATACAGATCTTATCAAACTATTCCCTGAGGCACTCAACGTCAGATCAATGTCTTGATGTCAAAACGACGTCTTTTCAACGTTGACGAGACGTCTAGTGCCTAGTGGTTATCGTGTAGCGCCGTGATGATACGAAGAAAAGCATACAAGATTCTCCTATAAATACCAACACCAAAACGAATAAAGCCTCAACTGCTTGATTTTGTAATAGAAATAAAAAATACACGTTTCTTCTGTCTATTATCTTGTTGGGATTAAAATTTAAAAATATGATGACCACAGACGAAGAATATATTTTAGCTTCTCGCGTCCAGTCAAACAGAGCTACTTTAGTTTGGGTGGAGTTTAGGATTAACAGCTTTAAACTAGATTAAATTTAAATAGAAAATAGCATTGAAGATATTTCTGTTTTTTAAGATTACCTTTGCGTCTTTCGTCACCATATACAAGAACCCACAAAAAGAAGAAAATAGAAAGCTGTGAGAAGTGCCTCCCTTCTAATACTATAATTTGTTTTTGTTTCCAACACTACCTTAACCCTTCATTAGTATGGTGTGGACCCCCTGAACTTTTAGATTTTGCTGTTAAAGTAACATAACAAAAATTATTATTCAGGAGGTTATTTTCTCACGTACTTTAAAAATCTGCATCATACTTTTGTGACTTTTTCCCCCTGAATCTTCTAATACCTTCCCATGAATTAACAAATTTCCGGGGGTACTCTATCATACTAACGAAGGGTTAAGTACGTAAAAAATTGAGAATATCTGCAGAAACTACAACGCACCCTTGTTTTTTGCCTTCGGAGCGCTAAGCGTTTGTGGCAGAAACTGACCGATTTAAAAATATATGGGATGTAATATACCCAACAGGTACACCGTGGTCACACCTCATCGAGAATGTAGTGTTGCTAATATTGCGATGTAGTTTCGATAGTTTAACCATGTTTCAATCTACTACTAAAAAATGCTGCAATTTGTACGAAATTTCAAGATGGCCCCTATACATGTAAAGGTGATTTTCCACTAGCCAAAATATTTCGCGTGGTAGCCAAGACATATAGGAAGACATTTTGTTGGTAGTTTCGCTTATCAGTCTTAAAATACACTTGTACAGGCACGTAACTTAAACAAATATATCATTAATACAAATGAGCTCTTTTTCGTGATAAAGTCATGACTTTTGTCTAACACATCATCTTTTTAACTGCGACACATTCTCTCTCATCTTCTTTGACACATCACCTACGCATTTTAAGTTGACTGTCTCTACATATTGAAATTATTTATTTATTAAAGCCCTTCAAGTAGTAGCTATTCTTCTACATGTAAAGATATAAGTTCATTTGACAAACTGTGTCCGGTTTGTTATTATTGACGATTTAATAAAAATGGTAGACAAATATTTTTATGTGAGGATCGATTGAAACATCCGGATAAGCTACTTTGCTCATTAAAATATTTTTGTTTACTCTACGGGAGTTTTTCCTTGGCTACTGTTATCTCCAGAACATTTTAAGTAAACATTAATATGACTGAGAATACTCGTAATTAACTGTCTCTGCAGACACGCGACGTCGGATAACCGTCGATTCAACGTCAAAACGTCGTATCTATAAGTGTAGTATTGCATCTAATTGTTGACTTGCAGTTCTTATACACGCTGTTTACAGTCATTTTTCGAACGTCTACGAAACCGAATACCTGCGAATGATCATTATTCGCTTTAGTCTGTATTTGCACCGCGAGTATACTGATTACAGATAAACTCCATATATGCAGTGTGTATGACTATATGGACTGTGTATTACCATATATGGATCGGGAATATGGCCTGTGTATTACCGTATATAGAGTGTGTGTTAACATATATGGTCTGTGTATCACAAAGTCATTATATTGGCATTACAAAACCCGTATTTGGAGTTATTTGTATAATTGTATTCGGTAAGATTTCACTCTGTCTCATCTATTAAAAGATTCTTTTTACCTCTTTTAACTCTTTCTTGGTGGCAGGGGTTAAAATAACTGCCAATCACCACTTTGGCTGAAAGATATTCGGAAAAATCTCCCCTCCACAGTGATAACCGGCAGTTATTTTAATCCCTCCTGTGCCGGTTACCAGTCTATTTTTTTTCTTTGTTATATTCCTATGGGGCTAATGACATTGATAACCTAACCCCTCCTTAAAATATTCATTTTAAACGAAACTTCATAAAGTGATATTTGTATAGTATTAGTAGCACGTAGTAAAATGAGATTCCGACTAAAATAACCTTCGAATTACTGCAGCTGAATAAATACATAAAAAATAAATAGTATTTTGTGCAGCAAAGTGTAGTTTGACAAGTTATTTCTCCCATAGGTTCACATGTAATAGAGATAAGAATAGCGGTTTAACATCTGATCGTAGTATATAGTTGCAATTTGGATAAGCATCATGGGCGGATCTCCATTAGGCGAGTTCATTCGCGCGAATTCTAAATGTAGCCATTAAGGCGGATCTCCATTATGCGAATTCCTCCACGCAAATTCTAAATGAACCTATTAGATTGGTTGAAAGTGACGTCACCTGTCTGTCTCATGTCTGTCTCATTCAAAATTCGCACGAACGAATTTACCAAGTGCCTTTACATTGGCTGAAAGCGACGTCACCAGACAACCAATGTAGTGACATCATTTAGTGCAAACGAATTTACCTTGCGGAGATCCGCCTTTATAGAGAGTTTTTCTTCAAGCTCATCGCAAGCGTCTTTTATTTGCTATCATGGACTCCAGGTCTCGAATAAAAGTTAATCGGATGATTTTATGTTTTTGCTTACGTGAGAAATATAAAATTATTGTCTGCTAATAAGATTACTATCTCACTATGTAGGAACCACATTTTACGAGTATACCCAGTTGGCAAAAACTTGTTCAGAGTTAGCAATAAAGACGCTAGAAAAACGTCGAATAACGTTGATCTAGCGTCTTTATTGCGGTCTTTGAATAAGTTTTTGCTTACTGGATAATTTTGAAATATTGAAATTTAGTGATAAAAATTATTCGTATTGTTCGAAATAAAGAATTGTTGTGGGACAGTTTTGTGTCCTCAAATAATTAATTCTTATAAATATTCGGTTAAACTCCCACCCTCGAACAAGCCACCCTCGAATTAGCTCCTAACCCCAAATGTAATTTGTCAAATATGCCCCCTCGAATAAGTCCCCATCAGTGTGTGGCGTCAATTCTTACCAATAGAATATCTTATTTTGGCTTTCGCGGGGAATTTTCACCCTAATGAAATCAATTCTAGGAAAAAAAGTAAAAGAGGTGAACAATCTAATGCGCCTTTCTTACTGATGAGCCAGTACACGACGTCGGAACGACGTAAAAACGACGTCTTGGCGGGACGGTTTTTAATTTCAATGAATATATAAATTGTCTAGGTATGCTTTAAATGCACAAGATGTTGTAACATTTGGCTATATCTATATTAGAGTTGATGCCTACGAGGAGAAAATTTCCACGCAAAAGCCAAAAGAAGACATTCCATTGATAAATCTCGACGTCACACATGGTGGGACGTTTCAAAAATAAATTACTGATAAAAAACGCTTAATACTGTAGCAAATTTGCCAAATTAATAACGTTAGTACTTAGAGCATGGTTTCTTTTATTTTTAAATAAAAATAAGTGTAACTCGTTGGATAGGAATACCATCGTTGCTGGCCACACCAAGATCCAAAGGTGGAACATGGAATAAGAGAATTTGATTCTGAATCCATGTCCATGATAGAATTCTCCATCAACGTGTCAGAAAATCTTGCTATTGACGTGTGTGATTGAATTCTTGAATTTTAATTTCTTGGTCACGTGATCGTAAGATTACACAGGGGACCTGTTATACCGTAAATAAATTAAATTATTACAATTATTACGCTAAATTTTACTCACTTTGAATCGCCACGATTTTTTTTTAATTTTTGTTGGTATAAATTTTCGCGAATTAGCTACTCCGACTATATTTTCAGGTACTAATTTTCGCGATTTCGTTAAAAAACTCTCAAAATTTGCAAAAATTAATGGCTAGCTAGACTGAAATGGTTGAATAGAAGATATTATGACTGTTTTTATTTGGCTACTAAAAGACATGACAGTGGTACAAATTGAATGCGAGATTGTTCACGCGAAGACGCGTCTGTTTTTTTAGGACAATAATAGTTTAAAGGAGAATAGAATTTCCAACTGTATTGTTTTAAACGAGATTTATATACCTAGCAAACTTCAGCGAAAAATAATCAGTGACATGTACGACGATGTATTGAATGGCAATAACTTGAAACATAGTGCCCTTGTTACGCCACTCACATGGAAAACGAGAGCAATAAGAACTAATCTAAGTTATATAATGTCATTAAAACTATCCGAACTTAATATAAGAATACGTCAGGCTGATTATAACATAAATTTTTACACTAAAAGCAGAAATCTTTCGGCCGTCAAGCGACTGTTAATTCTCTATCATTTGTGGTTCATTATTGTTGTGCAAAGGGTGGGATTTTTCAAGCCGATTCGGCTTCTAGTTTTAGATTAAAATCCATACCCGTATTTTTTCTTATAAGAACACTTCAAATTCTCGTCAACTTCATTGTTCTTATATTTTCTTCAAATTGAGCATCAAATCTCGTAAGATGTCCTTAATTATTTTCTTAACTAGATCACTTAACCCTATTAACACTGGGGGGGGGACACAAAGTGCCCGCGGCATTTTCATTTGGCGATAAAAAAAATTATATTAATGGTGTGGTATTGAAATTTGAAATATACAAAAGTATTGAAAAATACAGACCAGATTTTATATTTTACAGACCAGATTGTATATTTTACAGACCTAATTACAGTTACTAATGACGTCGTCAAATCAACAATACTTATGGCAAAGTGTTTGTATTGAGTTTTTCCAATTTTTCTATAAGTGTACCAAGTTTCACGCCATTAGTATTAGTGGTTTGGAAATATAAGACCACAAACATTTTATAATATTTTACACTATTGATGACGTCATAGCAGGTGCTAGTGACGTTATCAAGTCGCAAAAAAAAATTATGTCAAGCTGTTTATATTGAGGTTTTCTATTCATGTACCAAGTTTCATGACATTTAGTATTAGTGGTTTGGAAATAAACGCCACAGTCCTTTTAGAGCATTTTTAATTATTGATGACGTCATAGCAGGTATCAGTGACGTCATTAAGTCAAATTTTTATTGGTAAAAGTGTTTGTACTAAGTTGTTTTATAAGTCTACCAAGTTTCATTGCATAAGCATTACCGGTTTAAGGCTACACCAGCCAAAAAATGCCCAGTGTGAATAGGATTAAAATACCTTCTCATTGTTTCGACCAATATATAAGAAACATATATATTATTTACCCCAATTTTAAGAATTTCAGCCTGAAACGTTGTTTTTATAAAGTATATTCCTGTCAAAATTTTGACATAAAAATAAGATTTAGGGGTGTTTAGGAGTGTATGCTTGCAAAGATTTTATTTAGAGTGTGCGCATGCGTATAAATATATTTTTAACATGAGGATATCGATATTTCTTTGGAAAACATCGAGACCGATTCGAAATTTTGACCTAAGAATACGATTTAGAGGTATTTATAGTTTGCGCATGCGTATAAATACACCATTGCCCGTTCCCCATTTACCTTTCCCCCTTTAGTAATAGTCTAGATTTCTGAAACGTGAAGTTTTATCTGAAATACAGTACACGGCTTCCTTATTCATTTGCGTATTATTAATCTGGTACACGCCGTCGTCGTAGAATTGCCGTTGCTTATGTTCCCTACTGGGCGGTGGTCAATGTAATTTTACTGGCGGTGCCGGCGGTGCCGGCGGTGGATATATGCGGTGAATGATACCATTCTTAGACTTACTCGTCGTACTTGACTCTATACCTAATAGCTATCAGGGCACACGACGTCAACGTCGTTTTAACGTTGTTGTGACGTGGTTCCGACATCGAGTGCATGGTATATAGATATCATTCCGAAAATATTTCTTTGAATACTATATGAGGAAGGGAGTTTACAAAGAGAAGAAATACAAATTTTTATTGTGTTTGCGCGCTATTCAAAACTTTCTTGCTCGGTCCAGTCCTTTGCGCTGAATACTTTTGAATGCAACGAATTGTTAAGCTGAAAATAACGACAATTAAGTTTCTTCTCTGTTGTTTACCATAGAAATACGACGCTACTACACATGAATAAAAATATTTCAGAAAACTACTTGTTGTTTGTGTTTTAGCTTTGCGAAGAAGGAAAAAAGACATAAATAAGGTTATTTTCGATCGACGAAGGAATTAGAAAATAACGGCAATTAACTTTCTTGAAAACTTCCATGATATGAAATTTTAGTACCTACTTTACTAGTCGAGGTTCAGCACATCTTCTTTATTAGCAATAACCACCTTATCTCACAATGTAAATGATTTCTCTTCATTTCTGACAATATTCGTTCGGCGAAAAATTCGCAGCGAAAGCCAAAAGAAGACATTCCATTGGTAGAAATTGACGTCCCATAATGTGTGACGTCGATATCTACCAATGAAATGTTTTCTTTCGCCGCGAATTTTTCACCTGGTAGAAATCAACTTTTGATCGACCTTTTTTCGTAATGCTCATCAAATACAGATGTAAATATAACTTTTAAAAATGGTAAATATTCTGTCTGTATATGTCTATTAAAGTCTATTAAAGATCAATATTTATGAAAACGATAACTATAAACGTTTTAACCTTTGGGTCCAACCAAATATACAGTGAAACTTCTCTAATTCGATACATTTATAATTCAAGCAATATCTACCGGTTCCCTGCGACTTCGAAATTAGAGAGGTTCCACTGTATCTATTTTAGTTCATCGAAGTCAAAGATTAAGAACGTGATGTCCTTTTGACGGTGTTACAACACTGTTACGACGTCGTATGTCCACTGGGAATATAGCTACCGTAAGTAGAATATGTGAATACTGTTGCTGAAAATATAGACTTGAAAGATTTCTCAGATCCTGGGATTTTCAAATACTGTGAGTATCGGCAGAATTTCTTCTCTTGACTTCAAGTTTATTGTTTATTTTTTTTATTTTTTGAACAACAACGAAAGTTTAGTTTGGGCTGGTGGGCCAAATGAATGTGTCTGCATTGTATAGCTAAATAATCATGTCTTTACAATTTTGAGTGCGTCACGAACTACTCACAAAAGCAGCCAACGGAGGTGTTTTTAAAAATAGGTGTGCTGAGGGGGTATACTGGCAGGGAATCAGATCTGTTCTTAGGTTCCAGAAAGAAAAAGACAGCTGGAAATTTGACCTGTTCTTTCACTATTGATCATCTCCTGGCTTGGAAAATGATCTGTTCTGAGCCGGCTGTCTCAGCTGGGAAATCGAGGAGCTCTGGCTGGGAAAATGATCTGTTCTGAGCTGAGAAATTTAGGTGTTCTTACAACAAAAGTAGCTACTGTTTTAGAAAACTATTACTCAGCTGGAAATATTAACTGTTCTTACACTTGATTCTTCTCTACAATCCCTCACTTTAATTATGAGACGTTTTTGAATTTTAGCAAGCAATATACACCACAAGCAAAACGCAAGTG
>JAULBZ010001518.1:0-21836 GCA_032360805.1 Neoturris breviconis | reverse complement strand
GTATTTACGTTTTACTTGTGGCTTGTATTGCTTGTCGAAATTCGTAAAATGTCTTATAATTTATGCGATCGGTTGTACGTTTACACACTACGATTAATCGGGCTGATTTTGGCTACCATCTTGAAAAACGACTACGACTCGGAAAAATCTGTACTCTTTTTAAACTTAGCTTTACTGACAAGCATATGTTAGCTACGTCAAATTCATTGTAAAGGGGCAAGCTCGTTCTCAACATCTTTCTTATATAAATGTCCGAGAAATAGCCAATAGTCGTTGGAGACGAGCTTATGTAAGAGAACATTTTTTGATCTGCTTAAACGAAATCGCTTCTTTTGGTACAATGTTGCATCTCCAATGTTGATATAAAATTTAGTAAAATAAAATGTGCATACCAGAGAATTCATTGGAAACAATAAAATCTAGTCATACCTCGATCCAGGTATTATGACCAGATAGTTTGGGATTCGTCGAATTGCCCAAAAGCTCAAATGCTCCACAAATCTGATGCAGCTTACTTTTTGGATAGAATCCATTGATTTTTTAATCAATTTGTAAGATGTTCCATTTTGTTCTGAAATCATAAAAATCAAAATATATTTGTAGTTAGGAAGCGTATAAAAAATAGTGTACTACCTCAACCTCGTTCCCAGGGCTTCTTTCCGCTTTTTGAAGAGAGGACAGCAGGTTGGCACCACCTGTTAATTTATTATTTTGGTCATTTAATTATAAGGAACAAACGAATAAAGTTTCAATTAAGGTAATTGCGATTTTCGAATTTTTTGGCGTCATAAGAATAGACTTTTTCTTCTTTTGGTCAGCAAAATTTAAATTTAATTAAAAAATAATCTGGTCTGTAAAATATCCCTCCAGACCGTGTTTCTCAAACGGTGGACGGTGGATTTTTTCAACCAACGGGTGAACACACATGGAGTTTATTGTTTCCATTCCAACAAGGCCAAACTTATCAATTTTAAGATCTTTGATTTTACACCCTCCGTTGCAGATACTAATCGTAACTTACTAAACACGTTTTTTCCACCAATAGTCCATATAAGATAGTTTACTGTAGCATTTGGCCATCTATACGCATCGCCCTGGTAAACGTATCGTCGTAATCTGTTATGATTTTTAACTTTTTGTACAGCTAAGATAAATATAAATGTAAAACTTTTTAACCAATGGCACACGATGTCGAGTCAACATTGCAACAACGTCGCAACGTCGTTTGGAAGTTACCGCAACTTTGATCCGATCTCATGATTGCAGACATGGGGTGCCTAATCATTGTCAGAGAGGCTTTGGTTGACGTCGATGTCGTGTCTACAGTGATTAGATACCAGATGCCAACTAAAAAGTATTTGGGTGGCAATAAGTAGTTGTCGTAATAAATTATCTCCCCATAAAAATATAATGGATGAAGTTTGGATAAGTCTTTTTCAACTAAAGTACAAAGAGTAAACTGCTGTGGAAATGTTGAGAAAAAGTCACATAATAATAGAATAAATGGAATAGAGCCACGTGAATCACGCTTGCATGCGGAGAAATACAGTATTCATATATAATGTGTATCGATTTACATACCTGTAAGATAACCAAGAAGGAGCATCAAAATAAATAATCGAGCAAAAATATAAATCACCATAGCGTCCTCGCTCTTTCTGCACGCATAATGAGAGCCTGTCTTTAATGGGGCCATTTATAACACATTCGAACAGATCATTCAATTAATAGCACTAATGACGGAAAGCATTACTGCTATTGGTTTATAGTAATTTTTATCGTAGCAAGAGTATTATTATGTGTAAGCTCAGTGGGCTTAACGATTCGGGGTACCCCCGGAAATTTGTTAATTTATGGGAAGGTATTAGAAGATTCAGGGGGCAAAAAGTCACAAAAGTATGGTGCAGATTTTTAAAATATGTAAGATAAAAACCTCCTGAATAATAATTTTTGTTATGTCACTTTCACAGTAAAATTTAAAAATTCAGGAGGTCCACATCATACTAATGAAGGGTTAAAGGAAATTGCTGGTTTTTAAATTCAGTTCACTGATGCTTAGTACTTTAGGAATTTTATCTTTAATTTTGTAACCAGTGATTCGATTGGTCAGTGAGTGCTCAGTGAAACGGTACAATTTTACTATAAATTTACCAAGAAATTATTATAAGTTAAGTAGTTCCTACTTGAAGATTTAACGCTCGGATAGCTTGGAATGTTGCTGGAAAGATATAACCAATGGACAGAAACTTGTTTAAGTTCCGCCGTAAAGACGCTAGAACAATGTTGAAAACGTTGTTAGATAGCGTCTTTACTGCGGACTTTGAACAAGTTTTTGCCCACTGGGTAGTCATAATTAGTAGAGAATTATCAAACTGCAACTACTTTAGATGTTTCTGAATTCTATGCTGTTTCATTTCAAGCTCGTCTCCAGCCCCTTTTGACCACTCCCGAGAAAAATAAAAAGGGGGCTGGGGACGAGCTTGGTTTCATTTTGTTTTACCTTTTTTTTTAAATTCTTTTTTATTTATTTATTTTTATAAATTTATCTCTATCTTTTCTTTGATGTTCGTGTAGAAAACCAAGCACGTGTAGGAATTCGTGTGTAATCCCTTCGTGATGAATACAATGGCTTTTGTTGGGATTAGCTTCATTGACATCTTTCAAAATTAATACTTTTGCTCCTACTATAAGAAGTATCTAGATGATGCACTGCAACCATATCAAATATACTGATTCAGCAACAATTATAACATTGTGGAACAATATTTTAATTGGATCTAAGAACATGCCGAATCAGGAAATAAACGCTTCAAATTAAATCCATATTAAAAATTACTCATATTTCTCCAGTTTCCACTTACGTGTGTTGTTTAAAAATTACGTGAATTTTCAGGGTGTTCCTTACGTTCCTTATGACAAACTTTTAATTGAAAAGAAATGACATATCTCCCTACACAAATGTTCACTACCACTGTCCACTGCCTGTATGGTTCCGGTAGGCGTTTTTGGTGGTTTTTGTGCAAGACTTTGTAGGGCTTATCTGTGCAGGAGTGGGCGACATACCTGCGGGAGAGCGGCGACTTATGCATGGGAAAAATGCGGTATATCAGGTATATAGCTCAGGCTAGAGTTTCTAATGGAACGCTATACATAATGGATTTTGCATAATAGTAACAAAAGCAATTAGTATTTGCGGAGTATATTTGCGTTCTGATTTCTTACACGAATGAAAAGAATTGGAAATAGCTTATCTTCAACGAAGAATAAAACAGAATAATTTGCATATATTTATTTATCTTTACTTCATTGGAATGCAAGAAAGAATCAATTTTTCGCACATTTTTGGTAGTGCGTATTAAATGCCAGAAAGCGTACCAATCTTTCATACCTTTTATATGTATACTTTAAGGGTCAAAATTACTGCGGGAAGAAATTTTTGCGAAATTTATCTGAACAATTTTGCCTCCATATCACAAAACATATCTGCCTAGCTAGCGAATCGCAATAGTAAATTCTGCAAACTCTGTCAAATCTGATACAATCGCAAAAATAAATTCAGTAATTGAGGACAGAACTCAGATAACAAACATTTTCGAAATCATTGAAGATATGTATTACCCACTTTTTTAAAATGTTTTTATTTCATTTTCTTTAATATCCCTGGTGCGTATATATTATATTTCATTCTTCTCTGGCTCAGTAGGTATTTTTAACATTATTTGGTGGTCTGACTGCAACAGTTATTTTTCCCACATTTTCATCTTTTAGGGCATGAAACGTAAAAATAAATTCCATAATGTTTCCACACTACTCTTCAAATGCAAAAATAAATTCCACTAAATCTCAACCTCGTTCCCAGAGTTTCTTCTCTCTTGACGTTACGTCAAGAGAGAAGAAGCCCTGGGAACGAGGTTGACTAAATCTATTATTTCTCCATCGTTCATACGCAAAAATAAATTCCCCGAGAATTCCTTCCCACAATAATTTTATTCTATAAGGTGACATTGAAAACGATTTTCCGTTAATGTTTCGAATGTTTCGAAGTAGTTCAAGATGGAGAGTTTATGTTCTGTTGAAAGATTCAACTACGCCGATGGGCGTTATCGTTATTAGATATGATTGCAAGAGATAATCTGGTTAATCCTGCTGGGGATATTCCTGGTTTTGAAAGAGTAATACTGTATGTACTGGTTTAGATTCTCCTAATGGATTTTCTGAGACAATGGATTTTTCATTGGAAGATAAGTCGGAGGCGTTTCCATACGTTTTGCCATCGTCTCCAGCGTTATCTTCTACACCGACATCACTTGGTTCTTTATTATCACCTGATCCGATAATTTGATGATGTTGTTGAACTTGACGATAGCGACAGCTCAGTTACCAATTATGTTACTATATCTGAACCCTACACTGCATCACCTGTTCCTTCTTCCCGCTTTCGTGCTTCAATTTCCTTTCATCCCTCCATCGCCTGTCCCATTTTTGGTGAAGTTGACGTCTGGTTCAATTGATACATCTGATGACAGTGATGTATTGTTGATCATCGATGAATGAATGGACACTATTATTCACTTTCCGCTATTTCCTATGGCCATTGTCTCCTCTTTGTGAAATCCGGACTCGGACTCATCTGTGAAGGGTGATAGTGTCATAGTAAGGGCTATTGTCATAGCAAGGGCTATGGGAACAAAGTGGGTCAGAGTCTTATTCTATACAGGCTCAGTGGGCTCAATTGAAACAGTTGGTCACAGATCCTCAGTTCTTGTAGTCAGCGATTCAAACTAATTGGTCACTTTGTGCTCAGTGAAACGGTACAATTTTACTATAAATTTACCAAGAAATTATAATAAAATAAGTAGTTCAAGTAATGAGTAGCTCAAGTGATGACTTAGCACTCAGATCAATTGGACTACTCAACCGGCAAAAACCTGTTTAAAGTCAGCAAAATAACGTTAGAACAACGTTCATAATATCTTACTACAATTGCTATAGAGCTTTCTGAATTCCAGTTTAGCTACTTAGTTATACCAACGTTTTTTTTGTCAAATTTCAAAATCATGTTAAATTGACAAGTTACACACACTGACAATATTCAGAGCCCAAAATTATCCGGATATGTGTCAAAATGAGTGATTCTTTTTTCTGAGAATAGAAATTGTTTGACCAAAAACCTGTTCAAAGTCAGCAAAATAACGTTAGAACAACGTTCTTTGAAGGTTGTTCTAACGTTATTTTGCTGACTTTGAACAGGTTTTTGCCGGCTGGGTTAGGATCAGTGAACTTAATACAAAATCAACAGTTTCCATTGAGCTCACTGAGCCTGCATGGAATACATCATTTTGGCGTTGTTGACGTTGTTTCGAGATCGTGTGCCCACTAGGAAGATTTTTTACCTCATAAACTTTCGATTATAACAAAAAAGAGGAGTTATAAAGATTGGCGTTTATTCTTGTAAATTGAAACTGTTCAGAAATCCTCATATATTCTCTACGTGCAAGCCAATTGTCATGTGACTCAATTGTTGTTCTATTTTTCTAAGGTTCAATAGGTATAAACGCAGATAAGCTGACTTATACGCTGATAAAAATGGCCCCACTGATGAAATATGTACAGTAAAATCGCGGTAAAGCGGACACCTTTATGGCAAAAGTGTAAAGTATCTGCCTTAATGAAGTGTCCGCCTTATAAAGACTTTGTCTAATACCAACCAAAAAATGACCATTTGAACGAAAAAAATCTCTCATATGAGACAAAAGCAATCTCTTACATTACTGGGGTGCGTTATTGTATATTCACAGTTACTGTAAAAGGTATAAATAAAGGAGGTGGATATGATCTGGAAATCCCAGTACAGACATACAGACTTGATAGACCAAAAAGAACAAGACTGGGTAAAAAAGACAAACCGAAAAAAACAAAAAACAAATTGCAACAAACCGGGGAATTGATTCAAGAATTTATTTCGTGAATTTAATAAATACATTTTTAGACTTTGTTATAAATGTTCGCTTAATAGAGGGAGATTTGGGGAGCATCTCAAAAATAAAACCTACAGAGGAGAGTACTGAGTCCATGATCTTGCAATGGAAAGAGACCAATCCATTGCAAGCTCATTGACCTAACCGACTTCTGCACAGATTCCTTTTTATTGAATTTTGTCAATTTTAGTTGATTTAAAGGACGTCATTTTGATTTTAGGAACACTAGTCATGGGTCAAAGAAATGTTTCATGCGTTAGTGAAAGTATTACACTGATTATATGTGGTAAGGTGATACCCTGGTAAGGGGTGATACCCTGGTATGGGGTGATACCCTGGTAAGGGGTAATACCCTGGTAAGGGGTGATACCCTGGTAAAGGGTGATACCCTGGTAATATTGATTTAAATATAATAACAAATATAATATAATAAAAAATATATAATCTATAATAATATGTGACGTCCATTTCAACAAATGAGATGCCTTCTTATGGCTTTCGCAGCGAATTTTTTGCCCGGTGCAAATCAACCTTTAATGGTCTAAAAACACACCATAAAGTATATTTTGCAACAGGACCATCGAGCTCATAAAGGAAAATTGTCAAATAGTTTTGGTACAGATTCACTCTCCTTCGCAGAGCCTACGCGTGCAAAGATTGAATCTATATATAATGGAGTTTTGCATAAAAAACAAAAAAAGCAGAATTTGAAAACGGACTTCCCTGCCTCTTGTTTTTGTGCCTAGCCACTGCGAAAGAGAGTGATTAAGATTTTAGTTTACTTTCCGTTCGCATTTTAATCTTTCTTTATTGAATCGGTACGTATCAGGACATGTGTAACAGCCAAAATTAATACCCATATAACAATGCGCATAGTAACCATCCTTTTCAGTGAACTTTGTAGTATTGTGTATTATCTGTCCATTTTGTTTGCAGATATCTTGTGGACCTAGAAACCGAAGAGAAAAATCAATGTCAAACCACTAGGAACGCGACGTCGGATCAACGTCGAACCAGTGTCAAAACGAGGTCATGTTTCAACGTAGATCCGACCAAGGAAGTAAACTTTCTTGATCCGACGTTGTGCGCCGACACATAAGCTCGTTGACTTTTATACGATTTTAGCTTAAAGGTAAAGGAGGAGCTATCTTGCTATTCTAAAAGTCAACTCCCATGTGTTATTTTAGCCTGTTGCCATCAGATTTACTTTTGATATGTCAATAAATGATTTCATAGCTACTAAGAATAGAGGTTGAATAATGAGTCAATGCAATACAGGAGCTAATTTTCACTAAGGTAACTACCAGATGTAACTTACATGAATGAGGTTGATCTTCAAGTTGAGCTAAAATGATAAGATATGAGATATGAAATATGTTAAATGTATTTACATTGATAACACCTTCCCATTGGGCAAAAACTTGCTCAAAGTCAGCAGTAAAGATGCTAGGACAACTTGCTCTAACGTCTTTACGGCTGACTTTGAACAAGTTTTTGCCCAATGGGTTGTTGTTAAAAAATTTGTCGCTTAAAAAAGATCAATTTTTGCCTTCCTGAGAAAAATAATTTATCCGACGAAAGATTTTAACCAATAAATTGTAACCGCAGAAAGATACAAGAACTTTTCGGGAGAACAAAAAGACCGTTAATGGTACATAGTCATCTTTTTTGCCCAAAATATGACAAATTTCAAAAGTCCAAAAATATCCAGCAATTTCAAAATGGTATACTAAGTATGGAGAATCTACTAGAACTCATACAGTAACGATTATAGAATGAAATATACAACATTAACCCATTGACACACGACCAACCTCGTTCTCAGGGTTTCTTTCTGTTTTTTAGAAAAAAGCGAAAAGAAGTCCTGGGAACGAGGTCGATCTCGTGAAGAAGATAATTCTCACGTTTAAGTCTTTTCTTGTTTTTATATCGTCTTTTTGCTTCAACTCTCACAGAAGAAGTAAACAATTTTTGATTAGAACATTTATAGTAAGTGTTTAACTTCGCAATGTCAGTACTTGACATAACTTCTCCACCAACAGGTAAAGTTTCGTTTGCTTTCCATATTATTGTTTTCTTCTTATTCTTTGAAAATGAATAACTAAAATATGACACGCAGTATAAAAGACTACTAAATGCGGACCCGAATAGCTCCATTAATTGCCAAACAGGGCATATGCACTGATAGCCTCTATTAAAGTTGACATACATATGAAAGACAAAACCTAAATAACATTTATTATCAGCCTACATACAATTTTGCTGACATGAATAACCAATTTCAACAGAGAGAGGTAAAAAGTACTGGGAACGAGGTTGTTACAGGAACGTATTAGGTAGTCTTCAGGTGATGGAAATCTGTCTCTAATCTCTTATATTTACCCAGTGGGCAAAAACTTGTTCAAAGTCAGCAGTAAAGACGTTAGAACAACAGACGTTATTAACCAATGAAGATGAACTATGTCCTAGTAACTATTCACAAAGAGTGATGTTTTATATGAATATCAAAGAGAACACCTAAAATGAAAGTAAAATCAGAACCAACTCAGTAAGCAAAGACTTGTTCAAAGTCCGCTGTTCTAGCGTCTTTACTACGAATTCTGAACAAGTATAGCGCTCTCTGACTGGGAAGTATCCCAACTCGTTCCCAGTGTTTCTTGTCTCTCCGTATTTCGAAAAAACAAGAAGCAATGGGGGCAAGATTACAAATTACCTTTTATAATGCATTATAGATAGTCTATCATAAGTGGTTCCCATTGTATCTAATTTTTCATATTCAGTATCATTCATGACTTCAAAATAAGAAAGTGCTTCTAAAGAGAATATGTAGGATTGGCGTGAGGGATTATGCGGAGAAGATCAACGAGTCAGTTTCTTGTGATTGAAATGGCTACTGATACACTATGTGTATATGAGTAGACTAGAGAATAGTTGGTCTGAGAATATCTGAAAATAAAATCGAGAATCGGGCGTATTCGCTGGAATAACTAACGCCCTTCAGTGCAGTTTCATCTGGAATAACTAACGCCCTTCAGTGCAGTTTCATCTAGAATAACTAACGCCCTTCAGTGCAGTTTCATTTTGTTTTACCTTTTTGGATATTCTTTTTATTTATTCTTATAAATTTATCTCTATCTTTTCTTTGATGTTCATGTAGAAAACCAAGCACATGTAGTAATTCGTGCGTAATTGTTCGTTGATGCATACAATGGGCTTCGTTTGGGTTAGTTTCATTGACATCTTTTAAAACTAATGCTTTTGCTCCTCTTTGGATGTAACCAGGTGTGGTTTTGCAACTATATCAAAAATAATAATACTGAGTCAACAACAATTATGAGATTATAGCACAATATTTTAATGGGTTCTAGAACGTGCCGAATGGAGAATTAAATGCTCTACATTAAATCCACATTAAAAATTTACATGGCGTTCCTGACTTTACCTTATGACGAAAATGTTAGCCTAAACAATTTTTTATCGACAAATTTAATTGATATATCAGGTGAATCAGGTGGTTTAGATCCAGTTCTTAAAATCTGAACTGCAGCTCAGTCTGAAGTTTTTAATGGGGTGCTAAAGAATGAATTTGAATTGAATGAATGAATTGGTACGGTAACTAAAGTAGTGACTAATTGCGCAATTAGTTTTTGCTGAGTATTTTGTTTTTATGATTGATAGTAATATATACGCTAATGATGTTGATTATTTCTTTGCATAAATAGAAAGGACTGGAAGTTTATTTTTAAATGAAGAATAAAACAATAAACTATCCAAACTTTTAGGAACGATAAAGCAAATATATGTTGACCCTGGTACAAGTTTGAGTATTTCTTCTAGGTATATCGAGCGGTATGTTACTTAAGTTAACTGTGGTCGAGATAAGAGTAGCCTGAGCCCCAGTCCCAAACCACTGCGAGTAACTACTACTCATAGTGGTTTGAGACTGGAGCTCAATCTAGATAAGAGTAAATAATCACTGCGTAGAGACTATAAAGTGAAGTTATGCTCACAAAATTACTCCTTCACAGTGATTATTTGCTCTTATTTCGACCACTCCGGAGAGGAAAAGCTTCAAAGCTGAAAACTATACTAAAAAAACACTTCTCCACAGGTGATGTCCGGCAGTTATATTTAGGCTTGATATTTTACGCCCTTATTAGGGCGCAACGTTACTGTTACTTTACTGTTACAAGACTTAATCATTAGAATTAACCAATCATAAAACAGATTCTGGTTACTGACAATCAAAACTTTTACGTAGAATTCATTGTAAAGAGCAAGCTCGCTTTCACCGTCTTTCTTATAAATTTTCAAGAAAAAATTAAAATATTCAAAAACTGTTAGGATGGGCTTATGTAAAAAAGATTTTTTGGTTTGCTTGAATAAGGATTAGAGCCTTCTTTTGGTACAATGTTACTGCAGAATTTAGCTTAGTGAAATGTGGATACCAGAGAATTCATTAAAAGAATAAAATCTAGTCTTACCCTGAACCAGGTATTATGACCAGATAACTTGGAATTCTGCGAATGGACCTAATGCTCAAATGCTCCACAAATCTGATGCAGCTTACTTTATGGATAGAATCCATTGATTGTTTAATCAAGTTGTAAGATGTTCCATTTTGTTCTGAAATCAAAAAAATCAAAATATATTTGTAGTTAAGGAGCGTATCAAAAATAAAGTTTACAAAGAAGAGTACTGAGTCAACAAATTGGAATGAATTGGTCTATTCCATTTTTTGTTGGCTCTTTGAAAGATCGATGGCATGAAGTTTAGCCAGTTTCCACTTTGACTCAAAATAAACAAAATTCAATGAAAATATTTGGTGTATATACCTGCCCGTATGACAAATGTATATTCCGCTCTGTAAATTGTAAAATGACGTCATAAATATTAAAAATATTTTTTAATTTGATATTTTATAGGAGAATTATGAAAAATCAACCTGAATACGTTGTCATATATTTCCCCTGACAATAAAAATTTTAACCCGGAAATATTTTGCGTAAATTTTGCAATTCAATTTTGGAAAAAAGTCACCATTTCGCACAGGTACTTGGGCAGGTCTATTACATAATAATTCAGTAGAATGTAAAAATAACTATCCCATTGGGCAAAAACCTGTTCAAAGTCCGCAGTAAAGACGCTACTAGAACAAAGTTTTTTAACGTTGTTCTAGCGTCTTTACTGCCGACTTTGAACAGGTTTTTGCCCACTGGGATCAATATTTGAACAAGTTCCAACACAGTGGTTGCGCAACGTGTGAACATTACATTAGAGGTATAAATTACGCCGCCAACGTATCAATATCTTCACGAAGAAAACATTAAATGCTATATTCAGCGAAAGAGGAAAACATTAAGCGCTATTATATGGCTATACGATCGTGTATTGTCACGCAATTATGCAGTTTGTAACCACAAGTGTTTTAAATTAAACATGGAATGTCAACCATGTAATACAAATTAGGATATTTCTTTCCTGCTTCTCGGAACTATAAAACATTCTATAAACTTTAAATTCATTCACTTGTAATCACGCAATTCGTCTTGCATGTTAGAGGGGCGATCGTAGATAAAATAAAGTTATAGGACATGGGAAATAGAGAAACCTTTGCGAACTTTGTTTAAAACAAGTAGTAAATTAATATTTAACGAGTGAATTTATTGGTTCCATTCCAAGCAATAAGCAATTCAATTTCAAGATCTTTGATTTTACACCCTCCGTTGTAGATACTAATTGAAACTTACTAAATGAGTTTTCTCCACCAATAGTCCATATGAGATAGTTCACTGTAGCATTTGGCCATCTATACGTCAACAAATCGTCCTTGTAAACGTGTCGTCGTAATCTGTTATGATTTTCAACTTTTGGTATAGCTAAAATAAATATAAATGTAACGACTTTTTAATTGGATCCCAGTAAGCACGCGACATCGCAACGTCGTTTTGGACGTCTAATAAAAGTCAAAGAAACTAGTATATGTGCACTAGTAAATATCTTCCAAAAGTTAAGCAACAATACTACTAACAACTTCGTTCCCAGGGCTTCTTCTCTCTTGACGTTAAACGTCAAGAGAGAAGAGGCCCTAGGAACGAGGTTGTACTACTAAGTTTATATGCAACAATACTACTAAAACCTTCATACTGGGCTATTTTTTCCGAACCGCTAATGCTTATGATATGAAACTTGGTAGACTTATAGAACAACACAATACAAACACTTTGACCAAACAAAATTGACTTGACGACGTCACTGATACCTGCTATTAATGAAAAATGCTCTAAAATGACTGCGATGTTTATTTCTAAACCACTAATACTTATGGCAAGAAACTTGGTACATTTATAGAAAACATAACTTGTTTGTGATTTGGTGACGTCACTACTATGACGTCACCAATAGTGTAAAATATTGTAAAATGTATGTGGTCTTTTATTTCCGAACCACTGATACTTATGGCGTAAAACTTGGTACACTTATAGAAAAACTCAATAAAAACACTTTGCCATAAATATTTTTTATTTTATGACGTCATCAGTACCTCCTATGACGTCATCAGGAACATCATCAGTCATTTTGTGATCTGTAAAATATACAATCTGGTCTATGAAATATGAAATCTGGTCTGTATTTTTCAATACTTTTGACCATTTCATTTAGTATTTCCATAATTAGCCTAACGCCATCAGAGATTATTTTAACAAAATGTTATATTTTTAAAAAATTACTTAAAAATTCCAAAAACAAATTAATTGTCAGAATCCTTGATAAAAGCATAGTCACAAGAAAGAGACTATGATAAAAGTTGGGAAAAGTCACCAAATTTCAATAATGAAAATGCCGCATGTCTGAGTCTGCACTCTAAAAATTATTATATTTCCAGCAGTCGTAGCAACGTCGTAGCAACGTCGTAACAACATCGTAACAACATTGTAAAAACGTCGTAACAGCGTCAAAACAACTTCGTGACGTTGTTAAGACATTGTTATGTTGTCGTATGCCGGCGGAGTTGCGAAAGAATTATGATATATGCTAATAATCATTACGATGCAGAAGGTTGGATTTGTATGGAAGCTCATTGGGGCAATGTTTGTATCAACCACGGTACTAACTAATCAACCAAGGTAATTATTTACCAACGCAAGGTACTAATTATCAACGGAGACACTAACTTATCAAGTAATCATCCGCGGTACTTATTTTGCTAAACATAAAAATTCCAGACATGGCCCTAATGAGCTTCCATAAGTTTTGTGACATCTCTCGGACGTCGGCTTGTTATATTTCTTCCCTTAGATATATGTACATAAGTACAGTGTTCTTGTCATGTTACCGTATATTACTTCCGCCTATTGTGAAACATTTTTGTTTAATTTACCATTATTATTGGAATCAAGATTTCAGACGGGATATCTCTTATGACCCATAATTCACTTCCCAGTACACGATGTCAAATCAATATTGAAACAATGTCGTAGTTATTCAGTGCTTAAAATAAAAATAATCACTGTAGAGGAGGGATATTTTAGCATGTCTTCAGGCTATAATGCCTAAAGCTATACTCAAAAGTCACTCATCCACAGTGATTTTTTGTTTTTATGATAAGCATTGAGTGTGCTTACTGGCGGATCAAAGATAGGGGATATTTCACGCTGAACTTTAAGTCCCTCGATTTCCAATTGTCCGTGCGAAAGGGACCGTGCGAAAGCCGAGGGAAGATATTCTATTAGTCGAAATTTACCATTGTGACCAATGACATCAACATTGTCAAACGACATTGAAACGATGACAAACAAGTTCATGCAATGTAGATCCTCCTACTGAGGAACAAATTTTACTGCTTATACAAGCAGAACAATGGAGTCACGTGATAATGAGCTTGCATGCAGAGAAATACAGTATTCTTATATGTGTACATAATTTACATACCTGTAAGATAACCAATAAAAAGCAAGTAAATAAATAATCGAGTAACTATATAAACCACCATAGCGTCCTTGCTTCGTCTGTACTCATAATGAGAGCGTGTACTTAACGAAGCTATTTATACGTTCATAACGCTGGAATGTCATTATAATACATTCGAATGCGCAATTCAATTAATAACACTAATGACGGAAAACATTCACGAACATCACTGATTTATAGCAATTCTTACTTAACTACGTGCCGTTAAACGTTTCCTTCCTCTATGGCGTTTTTTTTGTCATGAGTTTTCCCAAGGACGTTGGTTTTTGGTTTTCCAAATAGAGAAGGATATCCTGTTGGAAATTGTTGCAACGTTTGAAGTCTGTTTTCAAGCGCATATTCTGAAAAACACGTGACGATTACTTCAGTCACAATCAACGACGTACATGAACGTCAAATAGCATCACGTATATTGGAAGTTGGTAATGTTGGTTTTTATAATAACATGCAATGACAATGACATTGTGGCTGGAGAAAGGGTTGATGTCCATTTAGGCGAGAAAATTCGGTGCGAAAGTCAAAAGAATACATTCCATTGGAAGAAAAGTGTGATGTCAATTTCTACCAATTGGTATTGACATCACACATTTCTTCCAATGGAATGCATTCTTTTGGTTATCGCGCGGAATTTTCAGCCTAATGGCAATCAACCTTAACAGTGTCCTTAAGATCTAAGTAATACTGATGAAGAAGAGGAAACCCACGTCAAATCATATTATCAACCAAAATTTATGCTCAATAAATTTATCTATTGACATATTTATTTATCGAGCTTCAAACGTGTGTTTGGGACTTCAAATATACAACAAATTCCAATATACACTTTTTGTTATAAGCAACCATTTTACAAGCAACCAAATACTCAGACAATAAAAAGTTAAGTAACTTTTACTTTCGTTCTCGCATAATCATGAGCAACTTCAGCTGTATTACCTTGTTTTTTTTCTTTTTTTTTTTTCCATAAAAAAACATATGTAGCTATAAAGTAGGATATGTATAAAGTCCCAGAATCAGGCCTTTCTATAATCTTTCTTTCAAGAGTGAATATAAGTCGAAACATTTAGCAACTGTTTACCAATTTTAATACTGAAATTTCCGTTTATCCTAAGCAACTTTCTGTACTGCTTATATAAAAAAAGTGTATGTCCTTACAATCTGAACTGTGTAGTATTTCACTTATGGATCAATTCGGAAAGAATTCCAACTCCCTTCCCCCGCTCCTCATTCCAATCATCTATCCCCCTTTAACTATTCGTTAAAAAAAATGCATGTACTCTAGTTAGATATATAAATAAACAAAATACGTTAATACTTTGTCAACTTTAGGAATTTGTTACGTTTTCTTAATAAATTAGAAGTTTTGTAGTCTAAAAAGTGTGAAATACCTTTACCCATGGATGCGTCGTTTCCGACGATCGTAGACAAGTCGGAAACGTAGTTTCTTTTTGGATTCTGCACTACAATGCACTTCGGATTACAATTGTAAAGAGTCATTCCCAGTAAATATTCCTCGGCCATCAGTAGCATTGTAGCATCGTAAACTTATACGCAATTATAGCTAATAGAATTAATTAATTAAATTTATTTTTTATTTTATGAAACATCGTCAACCGACAAAGTTCGGAAATATCATCGCAACAACAGCATTGGAAGCACGAAAGGAAGCGACAGTCGGAGGTTATCAGCTCCACGGTTTTCTTTCATTAAAAATAGGCACAAAGATGCAACTCACATTTGACCGTGAGTACGAGAAAGTTTTTCACCCAGTTGCTGATGATGTACTTGTCATTTTCTTGTAGTTTATGTGTTTATGTATTTATGTATTTATGTATTTATGTATTTATGTATTTATTATACGATGTTCCACGCTCCAGATCCGACCAATATACCAATATACTCTATGTATTTGTAGTTTTCTATTCTGCATATTGTTAGGAAGATGTGAAAAGAATGGATACACCCCACCCCACCCATAAACCCATAATTGCTTCCATGTCTATTTGATACTCAGACTTCAAATAAATTAGATCTACAGGTATTGGGATTTGAAACTATAAATTTATATAAGCCCATATTGTCTTGACCTTGGAGTGTTCTTATCAGACCAGGTACTAGTAAGTTCAAACTCGTTCCCAGGGCTTCTTGCCTTTTAGAAACACGAAAGAGCAAGAAACCCTGGGAACAAAGTTGCTAGTAAGTTCTTAAAGTTCTAATATATGATAACTAATAAACCTAGTCCGAAGTTCCTATCCCTCTCCACAAAAAAGAAAAAAGAAACAAAAATAAAAGAAGGAAAAGGAGTCAAATATATACCTGAGCCGGTAAGTTGCGAGCTTGTTCCCAGGGCATCTTGCCTTTTGAAATCATGGGAAGGTTAGTAGATTGAGTTGGATGGACTGACTACATATTGACAACCTTCATCATCACTTTGTATCTATAACATTAGTGTGAGTCATATCAGGTTCTTAAAAAATGAAATTGTTGAAAGAAATGTGTGTTTTAATTCTCTTCTTGACTTGATGATGATAAGGTCTTTTAAAATTAAGTACCTATCAACTTCTCTTATGATTCATACTCGGCCCCAGCGTTACAGCTGAAAACTGTATTCAAAAATCACTTCGCAACAAGTATCGTTTTAGAGTTATTATTAGGGTTTATAGTTTACCTTTCCCAAATGGCAAAAACTTGTTCAAATTGCGCAGGAAAGACGCTAGAACATCGTTTTCAAAGTTGTTTTAGCGTATTTACTGCGGACTTTAAACAAGTTTTTGCTTGCTGGGTTTTTTCTATTCCAAACCGTGAAATTACTACTTTGCTGAATTTTAAAAGAAATTCTTATCGTGGATATTTCAATAGGACATAGATTTGCACTTTACATGAGTCGGAATACCTTTACTGCATACTTTGAACACGTGAAAGGCTATACGATAAGGTTTGATTGTCATTGGGCGTATACTTGCAGCCTATGTAAACCGAACCTTATTCATGTGGTAATGTAAACCGGACTATATTTACCTCGTGCTTCCGGACTCATGTTGTCAATATTCCCGTTGCGTCAGTATTCCCGAACGCCAGCGAAAGACTATTTAATAGTCTACATTAGGCGGTAATTTCTGCGCAAAAGCCAACAGAATGCATTCCATTAGTAGAAACATAGACCTAAAATTGACATTACACATTGTGTGATATAAATTTCTTCCAACGGAATGTATTGTTTTAACTTTCGCGCAGAATTTTCCGTCTATTGGAAATCAACTCTGACATATATCTACGTGCGTAGTAAATTGTATCAAGACATGATATGTTGCTTTTGGTAGCTAGCAATCTTCAAATCTTGGTCACTAATTTTAACAACATCGTTCCCAGGGCTTCTTGCATTTTGAAATACGGAAGAGCCGCTCCTCCGTTTTCGAAAAGGCAAGAAGCCCTGGGAACGAGGTTGATTAATTATAAAACATTTTGCAGATTTTGACGAATTCTCGATAAATACGGAAAATGACTAAGGGAATTCCTTATAGAATTATGTTGTGGATTTCGAACTTAAGATTTTAATTCTTATTACAAAACTAGGTTATAGAACAAATGAAACAAATTCGAATTTTCGTGTCATTCATCCTGCTATTTAAATTTTAAGGGCTTTTTGTATAGGTTGAAATTTCAAATTTTTACACGGATTCACATTTTCTAATATACTTATTAACAAGATTGTAGCAATGGATTAATTGCAAGCGTCACGAAACTACGATTTGACGAACTTATTTGGTCTTTAATGCCAATCTGATCCAATATATGTAGTTATAAGATTTAACCAGGTAAGAACATCTGATTTAAAATTTGATTTGCTTGGTGAAATATGTCTAGACGACTGTTGCTACATACAATGAGAGCGATTTTATCATATTGCATTTAACAGATAATAGTGAGTTTGGCCGGCGCATACTTTACCTTTCTCAAATTGATGCTTTATTTTAAAGAGGGAAGAAATGTTGGGCCTTGTTCAAGCGATATCACATTTATGCCTTACTGAATGAAAAAAAATATATATATAAGACATGACCATTGGAGGAAAACTAATGCGTTTAACAATAAACGTTTTTATTTTATTCACAACACAAAATTACAAAAGTAAAAAACAATACAAGATGCTTCATACCTTACTATAAAAGGACCTATCAGTAATGGTGGATTTCCACTAGACAACAAATCCACTGCTAAAGACAAAGGAAGACATTACAATGGTAGAAATTGACATGTCTTTTTTTCGCTAAAGACAAGGAAGACATTGTACCGAGTGGATCTTTTCGCCTTAAAGGATCTTAGGATTTTAACAAATTATTTTGCTCCAGCAGCCTAGTATCCAGCCTCTTGGATCAAATTTAAATTTTTCTGCCGTTCCTCTTGCTAATCGAAATTTAAGACTCTAAGTTTCTAATACTTGGTGAAACTAATAATTTTTTGCAAAATTCACTTGTCTCCAATAGAAATAGTATTCATTATTGGTCGAATTCATGGTACAAATATGTATATCATTGATCCATAACATAGACGATCGATATAGAAGCAAGGGGAAGCCGCTTAGGAATTCTACCTGTTCCTACTGGCGTTCCAAATGTGCACATGTGTAAGTAAGAGTTGTTCGAAGAACACAAAATATCACTTTTGTAAAAGTGTATGCTCCGCATTATCATAAAATTTGTACTATGTTTGGATTAATAAACAATAATTAAATGGAATTTGATGAATTTTAATTAATTAATTAATTATATAAATACTCTTAATACTCTAATTGCGTGGATACTTTTTGTTCTAAAATAATTTGAAATAAATGGAAATGGAAATTGATAATAGCGTAAAAGCCTGTCGAATACTGTCCCGTATATTTCCAAATATGGGAATACACAATCCATACACGGGAATGAACCGCCCTCGGTCTTGTATTATAGGTACGTAATCACTTATTTTTGGTCAAAACGCCGAATGGATAAGTGACACACACTGAACATGCCCAGAAAATTACAGAGTCAAGAAATGGCAAAACAAGCAATTATTTCCTCTGAAAACAGAAAAGATGGCTGCTACACAGTGAGCATAGAAAATACATAATTTCCTACAACTTTAATCAATTAGCTATCTACTAATATTCATTCTTATGGAGTCAAATTTTCAGAATATGTTACTAGCAATATGAACTTTCATCTAGACTATAGAAAAAAAATTGGAAAAAAAAATCTGAGGGTGATTTTGCTCCTGGAAAAAACTTCGCCACCAATGGAACACGTTATAGTTTTTTTTCAGGCACTACAGAATTGCAGGTACTTAAAAGCAACTGTGTATTTTTAGACCCAATGGACACGTGTCGTTTTTCAACGTAAAAAAGACGTAGATTTGACGTCGGAACGTCAAAACAATGGGTTTTTTTTACGTTGAATAAACGTCACGTACCGGCAGGGCATCTGTCCACAGCATGATAAGACGACCAGTATAACTCCATATTCGGAATGTGTATTGCCATATACACAGTCCAAATACGGAGTTATACAGGTCCGTATTCGGTAGTCTTTCACACTGTGGTCTTGATCGTAATAATACGATCAAGACCACAGCGTGAAAGACTACCTAATACGGACCTGGGTATAAACCCAGAGGGCAAAAACTTGCTCAAAGTCCGCAGTTGAAAACGTTGTTCCAGCGTCCTTACAGCAAACTTTGAACAAGTCTTTCCTCATTGGGTAATTGTATCATGTTATAATGTATAAAAGGAAGGTTGAAGTATGGGCTTGGTCTCTATATGCGTTACGTTTGTCGAGTATATAACCAAGGATACCTACGCATGCGACTCATGATTACTCAGTTATAGGTTATGTAGGTCAAAATAAATCATTCATTAAGATATATTAATTTAACCTCCACGATGCCATATAAACTCTTTTAGATTACACAACGTGGATATTAAAATTCGTGAACAAAGTTTATCTACTTATAACTACTTTGTAATCTTTTGTACAGATGTAGTTTTAGAGTAAGGTTTAAACTCTAACCTTGTTCCACAAACTCGACGTCTATAGGCTATAGACTCTCGCCACACTCAAATCTTGCTTGCTGCAGAAGGGTTTACAGAAATCCATCGACTACACCGCATAGGGAACGACTTTTTTATTGAGGAAGAAACTTGAGGGAGTTTCTCACGAGTTTATTGGGAGACCCGCAAAAGTTTGTGCCCCTTAAAGGCTTAGCTAATTATTTCTGAATGTCAAATAGAAAATGATTTTAGTTTTTTTTTCCTTCAAACTTTTAGTGTTGGTTTTTGTTCTTGTTTTTGGCCAATCCGCAAAATTTCATTGCCGCAAACCCAAGATACGCTGATAGCACGAGCTGAAATTTTTTAACCTTGAAAAACCTGATTGCTTGGAGATCTATCATAAATGTTCTATGTAGAACTAAGGCAGTCTTTACATGAACCCCTAAATGAATTTCACCCTAAACGAACTTGCAATTCAGTCCTTTATGCCGCGATGGAACTGAAACTGCATCTATTAATTTGTCATTCTCATGTGAAGGTATCTTAGTGTTGCCACTAGCTCTGCGGGACATAGCTACTTCTGGTACCATGTTGTAAAGTTGCACAAGGTGTGAATTCACACCGCACGCCAATCCTACTGGCTACAGAACTGGTACGCTAAAAGTCTGGAAAAATCTATGAAACATCATGTGAACTCTAGCCTAGTATACTAAGCTCTATTTTTCTTGTTGAAAAGTAGTAATGTTGATATTTTAAAGATTTGAGAACAATGTAAGCTAAATTTCAAACGACGGATTGTAACGTCAAGAAAGAAAATGAATGAAGGAAGAAAAGAGACAGGAATCCTTGGCTATATAAACTCCGATAGTTAGTGAAATATAATATTAAAGGATTCTATTCAGCCTTAACAGGCTATCTAATAAACTTTAATGCATAGTAAACGAATCTGACAGAACCCCAGTAAAGTACTATAATAGTATTCTGAGTTTGTTATTTAGTATTCCACTCTTACATGTAGAAAAAATAGGTTTTGATTCCCAAATACCAAGGATGTAGAAAAGGGATATAACTCGTTTTCTAATTTTATTCATTCACAACAAACAAAGAAGAAAGCAGGACGAGCCGATCAATATTCTTTTTTATCTTTGAACAAAGATATTGAATATGCAAATTAAAAATATGCGAATAAACGCCATATTCGGGCTAAGCTATGATTTTAGTCTATATTTTAATTTATTGTCGGTCGGTCTTTGAACAAGTTCGAACAATTTCTGCCCACTGGGAAAAATGATTGTTCATAATGACCACAGCCACATTAATTATCGAAGAGGAAATATTACAAATCATTAGTAAATAAAATTAAGCAATGTCTCCAAGCGAGCCAAAACTTGTTCAAAGTCCTCAGTAAAGACAAGTTTAAACAAGTTTTTACCTGCAGGTATCTATTGCTTGTATGAATTTTACAGTTAATGACAGGCAGAAGTAAGAACGCACTTACGTGTTATATATCATTTCACAGAATTAACAGTCAGTTTTCTTTCAAGATATGAAAGACTATTGATGAAAGTATAATGAAAGATTATTGATTGAATATTGAATATATTACCGTAGCGTTTTTAACATACATTTTTGGCACGTACCTGCCTCTTCTCATTATTTTAACTGTTGTTAAATTATTAACTATAATTGACGAAAGTGCGATTTACATGAATTTACTTATATTATCGATGTATTATTAGACTTAATTGCATTCCATTAAAATTACACGTTTTTTTTATAAGAAACCTAGCAAAGGACCTAGTAGCAAAAGTTTCTTAATTATGACGTCAAAATTGAAGGTTTTTAGTTCTAAAAGTTTCTTAAAGAGT
>JAULBZ010001517.1:0-21840 GCA_032360805.1 Neoturris breviconis | reverse complement strand
CACATTGACCCGCGTATAGTACATGGTTTAAAGGAGATATGCGCTGTTTCTTCACCCGGGAATTATAGCGCTCTCTGGTTCGTATATGGAAAAATACAGTCTGTACTTGGGAATACACTGGATCATTTTTGATGATCATTCACACTGTGGATTAACTTTCCTTTTACAACAACTGCTTTGGTAGGTCCAAGCAAGCATATTAAACAAGATTAAATCAGCACCGTGATAAACGAGCGTAAAGCTGTACTTCCATTAGCGGAAAATTCCGCGCGGAATCCAAATGAAGACATTCCATTGGTAGAAATTGACGTGTGATTTGGATTCCGCGCGGAATTTTCCGCTAATGAAAAACGGCCTTAATGATTTATTTGGTACTAAACATCAATGGATGGCAAGATATTTGACTCAAGTACTTACCTTGTCTCATATCACAATACGCTTTAACCGGTTCTCCATCATCTACCCAGTAATAAGCACTTTCCAGTATAGGTTGATCAGCTCTCAATTGATTGCATGATATTGTTGTGGTTTCATTTGAACTGCCTGGACCTAATAGTACAAAAATAGAGAAATCAATTCAGCGTAACAGACGACTGGGAGGGCATTAACAATATGGCCCTATTCGGCCTTTCTTATACAGAGTCAATTAAGTTGATATCGATTTTCTATGAACCCTGTAAGACTTTTAATAACCATGTAAAACACAAGACACCCTATTTAAATTTTGATTAGTAAACTGGGAACAAGGTTGCTGAAAAGATAGAGTTCTGATGGAATGTGAAACTTGCCATGTACTTTCTAGAATGCAAATATATGCAAATTTGTCCAGACGTGAGCATATTTACAAGTTATTGTTAGATCAATATAAAATCCGATTAATTATAAACATCAAGTAATATTATTTCATTCTCTTTTTGCTAAGCGGTAGATTGAATGACGATATATTTGCTTTAGTTTTAAAATAGATCGTTAGCTACAGGAGCCCGCATCATTTTTGATACACAGCTCTAAAATAGATTGTTAGCTACAGGAACCCCCATCTAGTTTTTGATACATAGCTCTAAAATAGATCGTTAGCTACAGGGACCCCCATCTAGTTTTTTTTACATAGCTCTAAAATAGATCGTTAGCTACATGAGCCCCTATCTAGTTCTTTTACATAACTCTAAAATAGATCGTTAGCTACAAGAGCCCTCCATCTAGTTTTACTAACATAATTCTAAAATAGATCGTTAGGTACATGAGCCCCCATCTAGATTTTTTTACATAGCTCTAAAATAAATCGTTTGCTACATGAGCCCCCATCTAGTTTTTCTAACATAATTCTAAAATAGATCGTTAGCTACATGAGCCCCCATCTAGTTCTTCTTACATAGCTCTAAAATAGATCGTTAGGTACACGAGCCCCCATCTAGTTCTTCTTACATAGCTCTAAAATAGATCGTTAGCTACACGAGCCCCAATCTAGTTCTTCTTACATAGCTCTAAAATAGATCGTTAGCTACACGAGCCCCAATCTAGTTTTTCTTACATAGCTCTAAAATAGATCGTTAGCTACACGAGCCCCAATCTAGTTCTTCTTACATAGCTATAAAATAGATCGTTAGGAACATGAGCCCCCATCTAGTTTTTACATAACTCTAAGAATATATATCCTTTTAAACTGAAATATTCAGATAATTTCTAAAAGTATTTTCGTACTGTGAAATGGGATGGTGAATCTGGGTTCTAAGAGGGCGTTAACAGTTTTGTTGTAATATATTTACGACTTTTGTATTTTATACTAGCTTAGGGCTTTATTAAATAGGAGTTTTGAAAAACGGGATCCCGATCAAGGTTGCTTTCCCGAAGCGAAAAAATCGCGTCTAAAGCCAAAAGATATTCCATTGGTATAAATTGACCTCGGGCAATATGTAACGTCTACCAATGGAATGTCTTTCTTTTGTTTTCGTGGCGAATTCTCTGTCTTGTGGAAATTAACCTTTAGACTGGAAGGGACAATTTTCAGAAATTTTCAGAAATGCCAATCAGTTAAAAATGTTCTTAGGAAAAAAAGTTATGGATCGACAAAAATACCGCAGGCACTTATACCTAATAGGGTTAACACAATCTAATTACTGGTTACCGTTACAAAATGTTGCTATGACACCATTTCGTATCCAATATGTTATTTACCTTTGTAGTTGTTACAAGTTTCACCAGTAAAATATTCATTTATGCATGTACATTTGAAACCCGGTGATTCACATATGTCTTCACAGGGATGATTGTTACAAGGTGATAATCGATTGCATACTTCCCCAATCTAATATATGCAAGATACAATGTATTATTCACTATTCTGATACGACAGCAAGCAACGATATATTGTTCACTCCTATTGATGCAACAGGTACGCATATATACTCAGTTTGGTGCTAACTAAATGTCCCCCGTCTTTACAACAGTTTAGCATTCATTCCTTTGTTCATATTTTTAGAGGGTAATCATAGCGAGAATTAATAATTTATTTTCTCTGGTTATCTTTTAACACAATAATTCTTTTCATCAAATCATGAAAACGAGGCGTTCGTTGCTCAAGGTAGAACTTGTTACATCGCAATAACTTCCTTTGTGTGCAGTGACATAAGTCGCGACATTTACAATGGTCGAAGATAATGAATTTTCTTTTCGGCTCCGAGAAGGAGGGTGATACAGGAGAGGAGCCTGTTCATGCAGGCAGGATATAAAAGGAGACGGACGAGTTTATTCTGTCTGGGTTTCATAAGTTACAACAGTGCGGTAAATTATTACCAAATTTTTAATTTTTCCTAATGAATTTCTTATTTTCTTTTTTATAAAGTAATGACAATGGAACGATTCACTTCGCAATCACAAGAGGAATCATATCGAATTCTGGCGTCAAAAAGAAGAAGCAAAAAAGAAGAAGAAATTTCATTCGCTCAATAAATATCCTCAATATCACTAATATCACGGTTTTTTCCCAACTGCAAAATTGCATTGTAACAAGTTCGAAAGAATAAATGCCTCGTTTTCATTGTTTTACGAAAAATACTTTTCGCTTAAATATTAAAGAAAAATATATTTGAAAGAAATCTGGAATGATAATTATGATGTACAATGTACCACACCTCAATAACTTTTACTTGAATCTTGGTCATAATATACCCCAGGCTCTCCTCTATCCGAAAATGTAATAAAAATCTGCATAAGTCATCATTTCTTGCAGAATGTGAGTATCGAACCGCAGTACCAAAACTTACTTGGAAAGTGAAAATGGATATTTAGCTAGAACAATTAATTATACTGTTATATTCGCTAATTATGAATGTTTTTCAATTATTACAAAATATAAATCCGTTGTTATGCCTTGTAGACCAAAATAATACGGAATTTAAATTGTTTTTTTTTGAAAGATTTCCGGTCCTGAAGGCCAAAAGTGGTCCTGGGTCCGTTTGGAGAAATATTTTGGAAACATTTTTTGGTCAGAAGTTTTCAAATACAATAACGTAAAAAGACACCAATGTTGGGCCTAATACGATAGGCGGATCGGAAGTTATACGGAAATTATGGGGGTTGTGGTACACAGTACCTCCCCCTTTATCAAGAAAGATCTGGAGATCAAGACATATATCCAAATTTCAAAACTTTGAACCGTACTTGAAAGTGACTGCAAGACGTGAAAACGAAAATGTAGAAATGCACATACCTGAAGATTCTGTGGATCAGTTTCATAATGCGTCCATCCAGTCTGTTTGACGGGATCCACATCAGTTGAAAGCTCATCTAATAATTCACATGTTCCTGTTGATTGCTCAAAATTCATTGTTTTGCATTTTATCTCTATGATACATTTTTTGATGCACAACTTTATTTCTATACCTGTTAAGAAGTTTGAAAATAAAAACAAACTTTTTCGTATGTTGGAACATTGTTTATACAGAACAAGTATTTTTTTCGATTAAGAGCCTACGTATAACTAAGCGACAGTTGTCTAATAAGCGACAATCCTGTAAAGCCAGCTTTGAAATGATCACCCACATTTGAATAAACGCCCTTATGTTCACCAGAGTATAGTAAATGTGACAATTGACTAGATTTAGGCTTAGTGAACAATATTTCCTCTCACTTAAAATTACCCCGAATTTTGCTTTCTCTGACTTTGATACCTCTGTTATAACAAGTCAAAACATTAAAAATTAACTAGTTCAATGAAATATCAACGACACATGTTTAACCCTGCTTTTTTTTGTCCTTAATTTGCACTTTAAATGATTTTCTACGGCGTTCCTAACTGATTTGCTATTTCCAGCAGCAACGAAAACCATTAATTGAATCGCGCCTCTGACGGAGATGATTTTTTCAAAACGCAGATTCGTCCCGGTCGCGGCGTAATGATTTTTTTAATTTCCGTTTTTTCCGATTAGATGAAACAGATTAGAAATGTTCATGTTTTCGTTTGAATTGATTTTCAGATTCCAAAAAATATTGGGATAATTATTACCGATATTTATAAACAATATGGTTGGTGTCGGAGAAAGAAAATATTCCGTTTTACTTTTATCTTTTGGCTTTAGTATTATAGTGGTTCAGTGGTTCGCTCCGAAGCTTTTCCTGGATCATAATCTCCGTCGATTAGAACCTTTCCTGGATCATGATCAACCTTAATGAAATAGTCAGCTCTTGCTGAGACTACTGAAGTTTTTTGTTTCCAAGAAACGATAACATTTGCATCAAACGTTCTTGCCATTATGAGGAGGATCAAGACACATTGTGTAAAGAGCTGTTTTGTTAACAATGCGTGTAGTAGCTAACTTTGATTATTAGGGAAGAGCAGTTTTGATGTCAGAAAAGCTATAAATAGCGTCACAAATACTGTATATTATGATTAGGTCCTCGTACATCATAGTGGCATGTTTACTTTTATTTCTGAGAAATTCACTTAAAACCAAGCTTGATTTGTCGGTGCTTCCGCTATCATAGTCACAAGAACATTAGATTTCGCAAAGGAATTCGGACTTTGCCGTCTAAATTTAAAAAATTTAAGTTTCAAAGTTCAGAAAGTTTTATATTAGTTTGTGTTCTGATTTTGTTCCGATTCATAATAACTGTTTGTATAACTGCTGAGTAAGTTTTTAAATAACGAGTATGAACCATTTGGCCAGATAACAAAGATAAATTTATTTTACATAACCTTTTGGGAAAATTTATTATTTTATCTGTTCTCTTTTTTCTTTTATTTTATCGGGTTATCTTTTTTCTTTATCCCTTGTGTTGCATGTTTTTAAGTAAACACTATTTTCTAATTGAAAAATCTGCGAGAAAAAAGCGTTCTGATTTGAATTCAGTGTCGCATATTCAAATATTCGCCTATTTTTACTGTTCGATTTTATTCACAAACTGACTAATTTCTAGTTTGTTGCATTTGCAACTGAGCGTGATTTTTCATGCCAATTCGGCTTGGTTAATAGTTTCAAACTGTCAATCATATATTTCAAAACTTAATCGAAGAAAGTTACCAAGTTAAATACTTGGTCATATTGACCAAAAATTATTTTTATCCCATTTATGCTTAATTTTTAAATATGCGTCCATCCATTAAATCGAAAAATGAACGCCCACCCTTAAAATTAACGTCGCTTTTCTGCTTCTAACTTTTAAAAAAGCGCCCTTACGCCGGAGTAATATCGCCTCAAAACCAAGAATAATGCCAAAATTAGCCAGCTTAAAGGTACAAAATCACCCCTCAGATGTTTTTTTTCAAATTTTTCCTTCTGTAGTCTACATGAAAGTTCATATTGCTACTAACATATTCTGAAGAATTGACTCCATATTACTGAATATTAGTGGAGATATAATTGATTAAAGTCGTAGGAAATTATGTACTTTCTATGCTCACTGTGTGGCAGCCATCTTGATTGACAAACATTTCCTGTTTTCAGAGAACAGAATTGCTTGTTTTGCCACTTCTTGACAATTTTAGAGTATGTTCAGTGTATGTCACTTATCCATTTGACATAAAAATTAAAAATTTGAACAAAAAAGGTGATTATGTACCTTTAAGCAAACTAAACTAACATAATGATCCAAATAAATGCCAGAATTAAATTAAATGCCGGGTTTAAATAGATGCCATTAATCAAACATTTTTTGAAAGAGGATTTTTTTGTACGAGATAATGATAACAAACAAATTTAGCTGATGCAGATCATTTTACAGATATGTGCAGATGAAGAAAATAAGAATGATATTGTAGTGGAAGCATCTCCAAAATTTGTTCCCAGGGGAAGAGTGCCGAATCAACGATCTTGCAATTGATTGTTTTTTTCGTACAGAATTGCAAGCTCGTTGACTTAACACTCTTCATTGTCGATTAATTTTTCTTAAATCTATTCATTTTGACTTCTTTAAAGCTGCTAAAATATCTGCTTTTATAAAACGAATTTTGGAGATGATGAAGACGATTTGTTAGAGATTATGTAAAACATTTCAAAACATTTTACTGAAAGTTAATTATTTTCGGTATTAAATAAATGTCGGGATTCGATTAAACGTCAGGTTCGAATAAACGTCGAGTCTAGAAGTTCCTTTTTGAAATAAACGCCCATTGTGCCAATACGACATACTAAAAACAGTCCTCTACAGGTGATGCCTGGCAGTTATTTACAGGCTTGGATTACCAACTCAACAATTTCCAAAAATGTTGAAATAAATTTCAGCATAACCTGAGAAGAAGATCCAAAGTTGATCTCATATTGAAAAGGTTAATATGGTTCGAATTATAGAACTACAATTGCAAAAGTTGTTAATTGTTAGAAAACAAAGGGATTTTTTGCGAAGCTGAGCAATTAAAACAGAAAATGCTAAGCAATACTGGAAGCATATTTCACAAAATGCGAAGTGCGACCCCTTAATTCGTACCATGGTTGAAAATATATATTATATATGTTCTAAAGTTTGTTCATGCACTTTAATGAAAGTGCTCAATAAGTAAACAGAGCGATATTATATATGTTTCTGAATGAATAAAAACTATTCTATATATGAATTATAATATTCCATTATCCCCTGGAACATTATAAGTACAAAATAAAAAAGAGATTTGTTTTGCAACTCATCTTGACGATGGCGCATGATGATGGAGAACTTTTCATGGAGACATGACAGGCATCTTTTCGATACATTGGTGTAAGATAGAACAGATTTTAATATTGTTGTTTCACATAAATTATCTTTTGTTTCCAACACATATTTAGATAGGATGGTGCCATTCGCATATTTTCTGTGTTTGAAAGATTTTGTATGGTTATAGAATAAAGATTTCCATTCTGCCTCTGCAATGCCTAAGTATATTTTGTCTGGCTGATAAGGTACTGACTGATACAGCGCATTTGCAATTGTATTTTTATTTTGACATTTTTTAATTATTAGCTCTGCAGTTACAGTACATGGTAAAGTTTTCTTTGATATCTTCTTGTGTGTTATTATTACAGCTATTGATATTGATCGTTAAAAAACTTTCCAATACCACAGAAATTATCATACCAGTTATCCATAATAGAAAAGATTGAAAGTGTAATTAAAAGAGTGTGCTGGAATGACACACAAGAAGATATCAAAGAAAACTTTGGCCTAAAATCAAGACATTATCCACCACCACCACCAAATTCTCAAACAACTACCAGTTTCAATAAAGAAAGACTGAGCAAATATTCATTAAACAAAGAGATTTATAATTCATCTAATCATGAATATGAAAGGGCAATCAGAGATTGCGGATACTCCCCCGTTGAATTAAAATAACAATCAAGCTAATAATAAAAAAACTAAAAATAGGAAATGAAATATCATTTGGTTTTAACTCATCATTTAGCAAAAATGTGTCAACAAACGTTCCAAAAACTTTCCTAGATTTATTAGACAGACATTTCCCAAGATCCAACAAGCTGCACAAAATATTCAACAGAAATACTGTTAAGATTAGCTACAGTTGTACTGAAAATATTACTCATAACAAAAGTGTAACCAAAAATAATGTTAAGACTCCTTCACCATGTAACTGCAGAGTCAACAACGATTGCCCAATAGATGGAAAATGTCGAAATGAAAGTACAATATATATACAAATGCGTCAGTACTTCGTCAGCCATACAAAATCTTTTAAACACAGAAACTATGCGAATGACACCACTCTATCTAAATGTGTGGGAGACAAAAGATAATTTACATGAAACGCAAACATTGGAATGGTCGATTGTAAAATCTGATCCATCTTAGGCTTACACCAGCAGATCGAAAAGATGCCTGTTATGTCTTCATGAAAAGCTCTCCATCCTCACGTCAGGACAAGTTGCTAAACAAAAAACCCAAAATTATATCAAAGTGTTGTCATGCCAACAAATATCTATTCGCTAATTACATATCTAACAATTAACAATCGTCTCTTTTTTATTTTGTACTTTTAATATTCCAGGGAATAATGGAATATTATAATCCATATATAAAATCCATACACATATGTATATGTTTACCTGATGATCATGAATATGTGAAACTTAAAGTTGTAAACATGTAGTTTTTATTCATGCCGAAACATTATATTATTATATGTATATAATATCTCCAAAAGTAATCACTCTCTTCCACAAAGGCTTTTATGGTGAGGAGAATTTTGGAGCGAGCCAATAGGTGAAGACACTGTGGAATAATGTGATTGTGCTCCTACGGGACAAGTTAGAATTCTCCCACGTTTTGTTTTAACTTCTTGCATTTTAATGTTAATACTCACACTTAAATCACCATGATATAATGATGTTAACGTATTTTAACTGCTTTACTTAAAGTGTGACCACAGTTACGTAAATAATAATAAAATGGAGACGTCTGAAAGACTGTTCAAGTCACTAGAAATTACTTTTCTATTTGTTATTAATAGATCAATCAGAAGAAGGTGCTATGAATGATGAATTAACAAATTTCAACTAGTGTTATTCGCTATACACACCGTCGTAATGCATGAAACATGCGATCACTCATACAGATCAGGATGCATGCCTTAGATTTAAAAGTCCTAAGATATGAACACAGGCAGAGAACCATCTGCTGCGCAAGAAATCAGAGCCAGACTTGAACTAAAAATATAGACTATATGCAGAAAAATACCAATTGATTTAGCTATATGATTTATCTGAATAATTTTGTTTTAGCGTCTCTTTTTCAATCAAAGTTGATTGTTCTTGTTTGTAAACCCACCATTATAGTGTGCACATGTAACAAGGCACCTGCTATTCATCATCAATGTTTTGATGATTATATGTATATGCGAAAAGTAGCAAATGCTACATGGTATTGTGAAAAGGATATTGTTTCATTCCGCTTTATTTTGAATTTTAATTAAGCAATGGGAACCGTTCTGTGATTAAAATAAAAACTGTAAATAAAACTTTGGTAACCAAAGAAAACTTCTTGCATTTGAATATTGCATATAATTATTTATTATCCGGGCTAGATATAATTTTAATTTAATGAAAATCTAAATTTATTTAGATTATATCAAACTAAGTTTTTTGAAGCTTATTCTGTCTGGATTTTAACAATAACAGCCATGGGATGTGATTATTCAACATAATAACTGTTTTTCATAATAGATATTATCTAAATTTATGACAACAAAACTATAATTTACCTTAATTATTTGAAATTAGCTCTCGATGTTCGCAATAAGAGCCAATAATCACTGTGGAGGAGTGATTTTTGAGCATCACTGCAGGCTAGAAAGCTAGGGTTTGGAGCTAGCTACAGATACAATTTAGTTGTAATTCATAATAACCTAACATAACTTGAAAGTTTATTAACGTAACCAATAACCTCTATGGATGAGTGGCTTTCATCCACAGTGATTATTATTTAATTTTGATCACTGAACTGAATGTTACTGGAGATATTAAAAACAATGTACTTTACCATTAAGGAATACTAAAAGATGACGTCAAAATTTACACGTAAATTAGGCAAAATCAATTTCTTCAAAAACCTTAAAACTGCTATATCTTGAAAAACCATTAAAGATTTTTACACAAAATAAAAAAATAAAATAGATATTTTCCAAGCTCTTCAATATGAGTTCCACTTGCATTTTCACCCTGCAGCATTTGAAATAAGAGCAAATAATCACTGTGGTGGAAGAGTTTTTGAGCATTGCTTCAGGCTTTATAACCAGCTCTATAGTTCGTATTTCAAACACTGTCTTGGGAACTACTTAACAAAAAACACTTGGCATATTATTTGGAAATGGCATAGATATATAGGACATGGAAAAGTTTGATTGTTTTTTTAACATTAACTTGCATAACCCAAAGGGCAAAAACTTGTTCAAAGTCTGCAGTAAAAAACTAGAACAACGTCAAGCAACATTGTTCTAGCATATTTACTGCTGACTTTGAACAAGCTTTTGCTCACTGGGAATGTTATTCAGTTGGTTAGTAAGGTAGCATTATAATAATATAGAGATGTTTATAGAATAGATATGTATGGGGTTAAAATAACTGCTGCTTATAATTATGGAGGAGTGATTTTTCAGAATATTTTCAGTTAAATTTACAGCTATGTTAATAAAATAACTATGAGCATGTGTCACCATGAATAAACACAAATATAAGAGTGATGCAGTCAAAAGAAGCCGTCATTGCTAATTAATTCTAATACTGAAAATTGATCTATAGTATATGTGTCACAATCAATAAATATGTCAAAGTCATGCAATCACAAAAAACATCAAAAGGTATTTAAAGTGTACTTTAATTAATGATTACAAATGATACGATTTTAATTTCATTCATAATTATTTAATCAATGAAAGCAAATTATATAATATACTTACTTGATTGCGGAAATTGTAAACAATGTAAATAATGATCAATATAATTTTCTCATAGGACAAAAAACACAACAATATTCTCAATGAGCAAAACCTTGTTCAAACAACATTGATCTAGTGTCTTTACTGCAAACTTTGGACAAGTTTTTGCCCACTGGGTTCAATTTGTACTCTACTGTTGGAAATAAGAGCCTTTGTAGTGATTATTTGCTTGCAGGGGGTAATACAGAAAAGTAATTTGTGCGCCTCTTTTGCCAAATTTGCTTCATTTGGGCACCCAAATAAAATCAAAAACTTGAAAAACAAACTTAGAACTACCCTAGAATTACTAGTTTTTAGGCTAGAATAATGATGTGTTACGATACTTTAACATTAAGCCAACAATTTGCACATATTTCAAGGTTCTATTTTTTGCCCAGACATGCCCAAGCATGCCCTCAGAAATGACCTAGAATAGGCCCTGGCTTATGACTGTGAAAATAATAATTATAATTTTAAAACAACGACAAAAAATATTTTGCTTTACAATATTCTAATAGTAGCTATAAGAACCAAAAATGGCTACAGAAGTGATTTTTGAGCATAGTCTTAGACTTTCTAGAATAGCCCTTCTAGGTCTATGGTGACCATCATTCCCTCACATAATATTAGCTCTTAGTTTCAGAAATATTAAACCAGTCAAAATAAGAGCAAATAATCAGTATGGAGAAGTGGTTTTTGAACATAGCTTTAGGCTAAAAAACGCTCAAAAATCTCTCCTTTATGCATAATTATTAACTCTTAAATAATCAAACCTTTTTAATCAGTGTCCTGTGATTTATATTATTGTGCGTTTCTACCACAGGTTCAAACCAACGAATAAATCCAAAGAGTCGGCTGAAAAGTTAACAGGACAAAAAATATATAATAGCAATGATTTACATCTGATTTATTTCGCAGGGGTTGAAATAAAAATATAAGGGATATTTCAACACAGTCCCAGGCTTTGTAGCCGAAAGCTATGTTAAGAAAATCAATCCTCCATATTGATTAGGAGCCAAAAGCAATAAATTTGAGAAAAAATAATCTACAATGAGGAATGTTAAGTCAATGAGCTTGCAATTGATTGGTTTCTTCGGGATGACATTGGTTCAGCACTCTTCCCCTGGGAACGAATTTTGAAGATAGACCCTTACTTTCCATTATTTTGATAACTGCTTGAAATAAGAACATATAATCACATGGGGAAATAATTTATGAACATATGTACAGACTGCTATGCTCAAAATTTCTTATCTCAGTGTATAAGATAATCAACTCCAACAAAAGATAGTTTTATTTAGCTAATATTCCAGCTCATTAAAAGTAGTATTATAGCTCTAATAGGTCAATCTCTTGTTTGTATTGGGTTGAATGCTTTACTGGAAGTTCCAGGACAGCTAATAACAACAAGATTTCTAGGTGTTGTGGAAGCAAATCAGGTTCCCCCTTTGCGTTTTTGAACAATATTGACTCCCATCTTTTCTCTCCCCCTTGAATTTCAAAAACTGAGCGCAACACTTTGCCAATTTATTCCGAAAATTCCTCCTAAGGTGACAGGTGTAATTATTTTTCATATTATAAGTGGCTACACAAAAATGCAAACATAAAATTATTTTTCTCGTTGTGCCGAGATTAATATGCACAAAAATTAGTACGAATATTTCTACATATAATAGACAGTGTAGTAAAAATAAAACTTTTCACGCTCACAAAGGAATTTCTGAACGAGTAAGATAATAATTGTACTGTTGTGTTCACACAAATTTGTTCAAAGTCAACAGTAAACCTAGTAGGCAAAAACTTGTTCAAAGTTCGCAGTGAAGACGCTAGAATAAGTTTTTGCTAGAAAAAGCTTTTGCCCACTGGGAAGACGCTAGAACAACAGTCTATAATAAAATGTTTGTCATATGCTGTACATGATGGCCTGCTACCATAATCATTTCAACAAAATTCCATATAGATGAAGTCTCTCATTTTTTGGTGAGATTTTTTGGTGAGATTTTGATTTTGCAGTCTGAAGTGGTTGAAAGAGTAAATAATTACTGTGGACGACTGGTTTTTGAGCATAACTTCAGCCTTGACATCCTGAAGCTATGCTCAAAAATCTATCCTCCACAGTGACTATTATTTCGATCACTGTATACAACTTTACAATGGGCTTGGGAATAATCAATTGCAAGATCCGGTGATTCAGTTTCAAACAATGAAGAAAACATACCTGTCATAATTCTCAAGAAGTTGCTTTTCTTCATCAGTAAGGGTCAAAGATTCAACTTCAACCTATGAAAGAAAATAATATTAATGAGATCCAACAAATCACCTATAACATGATATGCATACAGTATACTACAAAAACCCAATCTGAGTTTCTCATTGTCAACGCATAACTTTATTACTATGTTCTAAATTTTCCTTTGGCGAATAATAATCTATGATCTTCTACCACCTACTCATCTTGTTAAACACAACTGTTCAATGAAGAAATCACTCAGAAATTTTATATTGGACAGAATTATAACGAATCGACATTGATTAAAAATAACCTGAAAGATAGATTAGATCTTATAGACTCTATTCATGTTTGCTTATTGTGATATATGTAAACGAACATGCAATTGATTTGTATGAGAAATAAGGTAACTTACCTGAAATTTGACCTATTGTAATATGACACAATTGCAAGTTACAGTTAACCACGTTTATACATATCCCTTTTTGTTGGCTACTAAACTAATCCAACATTTTTAATATTAAATTTTGACAGTCTTGTGTAATACGCTATCTCGGAGTTCAAAACACCTTCTTGAAAATAGGGCAAATAAGCAATTTCCATGGTCAAATCTTGTAAACAAAACTGCTTGAAAATGACCTTAATAGTCAATAATAAAAGAAAGGAACAAACACTGCCATTCATCACAGAAAACAGTCTTGATTTGTTAAGCTAAGTGTTTTCTGCAAATTACCAAGGCTAAATTATGTAGACAAACTAATTTTGTGAGCAGCTGGATAGACATATAAAGGTATAAGTTTTTAGAGTATTTCAATGAAGATTTGACCATGTGGCAATATACACTTTTGCCCGCTTAAAAGATATGGCATCACAAAACTCCAAAATGGCACATATGCACGTACAGTATAATATATATACATAGAAATTTTTACTAATTTCTGTGAAACAAATCTAAATACTTTGCAAAAAGACTAAGCAAGAAGAAGTCAAAATAAGCTATAAAAACAAAACAGCAGCAATATGTTGTTAAAATGTATTGCAATGTATATTCCTTAACATTTCTTATGCACCTAAAATCCTATTCTTATCGTAACTGTCACTTCTTCGATCGTTTGTCTCTATATTGAACACATCGAGCATGAACGTTGTGCCTGGAGAAGTCCAACTATATTATGTATATTATCCCTCTTTATTTATTTGAAAGTTTCAAGAATCAGTTAGCTTGCTACATGTAGCTAAAGCTATATTCTGTTTTTTAACAACATTACCCACACCACTTTTCTGGACGATTACCTGGGGATGATGGTACAACTTTGTCAACTTTAGAGAAGTGATGATTTGGTTGTCGCTATGTACCTAGCTAGTTAGGAGATTATGAGACTAAGTTCCATGTGTTATTCAAGATAAAATAAAACATAGTCATGATGTACGCTGCAATATAGCTAGAGGTGACATGACGAGTAGGTATAAATAATTCTTTGAAATTTAAAATACTAACCATCTCTCATTCTTTTTCAATCAACTAGGAATAATTTGGGATAAGTCCCATTTACTCTTAGAGAGATAGATCTTGGAGATAATTCAACCACCTTAGCTCTACAATAAGTTAACAATTCGGAAAGGTTAATAATATATTGCACTGAGCCTTGTCTTGTGAAGATGACTAGCGGCGGCACACTTGGCTTCGCACGATTTTACACTGTAGCGTTTCCATTCAAAATGTTGTTTGGAATGAAAATGGCTACCATTTTTTATGCCGCTGGAATCTTATTTGGGTTTGCGGGCGCGTCAAAAATTGGCGGTACGTTAGGTCCGCAAATAGAGGAAATTTTCCTGGTCACGTGTAGTCCGAATCAAACGACGCGCATACAAACAAAAAAATCCCTGCAAAAAAAAAGCTTTCTCTACTAGTACTACGCCGTTTGAAAAAGAGTATATGGTTCCTAATGCAAACAGAAATATTGAATTCTTCCTTAAAAAAAAAGATGAGATGAGAAACCATCACAACTCTGTGACACATGGTTTCTCATTTTTTTTTCTGTTGATGGCTGCTTGTTAACAATTTTTTTTGATGCGGTTTATGAGGTTTACCTTATCATACTATGATCTTATCTGTGCCTCAGACTCTTAATTACCAGAATATATTTTCTTGGCAAAAAAATGTTCTTACGTATTTTGAAAAGGGTTGTTGGAAAAGTGAGACCCGGGACTCAAGGGTGAAACCTGAGATCCAGGACCGTACTATTTGTAACTGAGACCATAGATATGCTGAGACCCGGGACCCAAGACCCTAATACCTTAAGTGTATTAATTTTCGCGTGGACTTAATTTCGCGGACGCCGAATTCCGGATTTTTCGCGGAGATTTAATTTCGCGGACGGCCTATTTTTAATTTTTTCGCGGCCGGCCAAATTTTGGGGTTTTTGCGGGGATTTAATTTCGCGGTTAGCTAAAAATTGAGAAAACTTAGCATATTTTGAACATGAACATTTCAATAACATAAGACTTTACAAATAATTTTAAACAAAAAATCAAATGCATTTCCATCTTCTTCTATATCAAGCTCGTACTCTGATTCAGAGTCATCCTTGTTATCTGTAGTGTTCACGTCTAGGTGTTCCTTTTCTGGAAATTGGGTAACGGCTGAAATCATTTCCGACACAAATGTTTTAAAGAAGTACGAAGATTTGGTTAAAGAGTCTTAAAAGTAAACAACCAAAAATCACTGGTGCACCAAAAACTGAAGTGAAATCTAGAGATATTCGAGATCTTTTCAAAAGTCAAGGAGATGTACAAATTCAAAAAAAAAAAATTGTCATTAACCTTGACGACTCAGGCTCGAACTCTAACTGATTTATATTTTTCGTTAAAAAAGATAAAAACGTCTTATTCTGAACTGTTTTGTCTTTTTGCTTTAATTGTCCCATATAAATTTTGGATTTTTTCGGGTTTTTTTGCGGGGATTTAATTTCGCGGACGGCCAAGTTTTAGATTTTTTGCGGGGATTGAATTTCGCGGACGACCAGTTTTAGATTTTTCGCGGGGATTTAATTTCGCGGAGCACCCCAAAACCCCTGCGAAAATTAATACACTTAAGGTAGTTACCATGGCCTGAAAGTACGTCCGCAGTGATTCTTGGCCATTTTTAGAGGGGTGTATTTGGAAAGGAGGGTTTCTTATTATATAAAAGACTGTATTTATGAATATGTATAATGTATTTATAATGTATAATGTATTATCTGAATATTGTCGATATCACATCTTCATCCTCTGCGTCGTTGTCTTTTTTTCCAATAGTATGCTCCTATAAGTATAAATGGGTTTCCGCAGTATCAATGTTAATAATGTTTTCTAAAGTAACTTTTAACTAACTGAAAAATCGCAGAGACATCATTGGTCTTGCCCAAACATGAATATACTGTTGTCTCAGCATATATAGCTAATTTGCTCAAGATTTTGTCAGGAAGGTCGTTTAAGAGGAGAAAAGTGTAGAATCAAGGATTGGGCATTGGAGAACACCTGCATTAATAAGAGTAGCTGTTAGAGATTGACCATCGAGGACAAATTCTTATTCTACGATCAGCTTCATTAAAATAATTATATTGTGAGATCAAAATCGAATGACTACTGTTTGTCAACAAAGACACAGAAGGAAAGAGATGTATAATAAAACATATTTATGGAATATAAAATGCATTGTAAGTTATCCGTAAAACTTATCATTGTAAGTTATAACGAATATATTTTTTATATTTTTATTGTTCGTTGTATTGTAGGAGCAATTATCTGCTGTTTGTATCAGTATTCTTTAAGTAACATTTCAATTACAAGTTACTATAAATTTCTGCAAGAATACTCTGTATTCCTTCTCAGAGGGAATCAAAATCTTCGATGATGTAGTTTTTGTTAGTCTGTAGAATATTGATGTTTAGTAAGTTTAGGTACAGCACCATCAGGAAACCTCTCAAGTTGCATATTCATTACTCTCAATTCAACTTTTGGACAATATGTATTATTATTTTTATAAAGTCCATAAAGACCTTTCTCTTCTTCAGTTCAACTAAGTTTTGCATCAGGATGGTCTTTAATAATCATTAAAAAAATAGTATTTTCATTCATTGAGAGGGTGAATACTGGAAATATGAGAATTTGATTGGTCGGTATTAACTCTGTATACCTAGCAACCATAATATTAGCTTAAAACATAAACAAACAAAACGTTCAACACTAATCATTTAGCTTAAAAATATTTATGTCACTCGGTTGAATGCACATCAAGCAAACAAAGTATGGATAGCTTAGCATCTTGACATGCAGCTTCCAACAAAAAACAGGAAAATATGTTAGATTTGTTAAGCTCGGATGATGACGAAAAATTGCATATATCAAACACGATAAATTATTCAAGTATCTGAGTAATTAGTTTATGATATAGACCTTTGCTTCTATAGGTCTATTTGCATAGGCTATTAAGTAATGCATCACAAAGACCATAGCCACAAGAACAAAGCAATGACAGCTTCATTGGTTAAATCGGAGTGAATAAAAGCTATCTAGACAAAGTTTTGCAGTGCAAGTATAAGTAACTACTTTTAACAGGGATGTGCAACGAATGCTCTCCTGGCATCCAAATATTACAAACAACTTTTTTAATTAAGCAGATATTAACGAACGTGGTGGTTATTTCAAATTCAAACTTATTTCAACTAAACAGTGCATTGCTTTGTTTGAGGGTGGCGTTGATTCGAATAATTACGGTGCATATATGCCTTCTATACATGTCTGTACTTCTTTTTCCTTCAAGGATGCCAGTCGATACATCCTATTTGGTTTTAAAGGTACACAATCACCTTCAGAATTTTTATAAAAATTTTCCTTCTATGATGAAAGTTCATATTGCTAGTAGCTAACATATTCTGAAGATTTGACACCACTAGGAATGAATATTAGTGGAGATATAATTGATTCAAGTTGTAGGAAATTATGTAATTTCTATGCTCACTGTGTGCCAGCCATCTTGTTTGGCCAAACATTTTCTGTTTTTAGAGGAAAGAATTGCTTGTTTTGCCACTTCTTGACATTTTTAGACTCTGAAATTTTCTGGATATGTTCAGTGTATGTCACTTATTCATTTGATAATGATGTTGAAATTTTGACAAAAAATAGGTGATTATGTACCTTTAAGTTTTTCTGATATATCCGTTTTTTGGTTCGGATTTTTGGATTATATAGGCTAATTAATTATGCAGCCCTACGTCAGCATAATCAATTCCACTTGCCACAATTTAAAACATGCCTATATACACACATCACACCAAGACCTTTTTATTGTTTTAGACGCATAAAAATAAAGACCAATCTAAACCTTGCACAGATGTGATCAGTGTCAGTAGTAGTTAGGTTGAGTGGATGATATGATAAATGAAATCCATCCGTTAAGTACACGTGATGAAGATCAAGACGATTTTGAATTCTTTGGTGAAGATCTTAAGGGTCCAGTAGTACACGATACAACTAACGTAGTTGTAAGTCCAGTTAACATCCCTCATCATGATAACGAAATTGAAAGGTATGTAAAAAGACGTACTCGGAATCCTAATGGAGAGTCCACACATTTGATTGTATTGACATTTACACTGAAGCATTAATATTAGTGTTAAAAAAATCGAAACATTTTTATAAGTAGCTACTGATAAACTGTGTGGATGTAGTAAGTGTAGCCTTTGATAAAATATGTAGACGTGTGTGTAGCCTCTTCTACACAGACTATGTTCAATTCTTCCAGATTTCGCATAGTCTGTTTTCTTCTGAACCCTAACGTTCTTGGTTGTTCATATGCAGGAATAGTCCATTCCCAGAACTATTGTTTACACAGCAGTGTTTACCATCTTTCTGGCTCTTTGAAGTGTTGAATATGAAGAATGTCTCTGTGGAGAAGTTGTTTATAAACATTGCTTTAGGTTATGATATGAAATTGTTACAATTGTTTATTTGATCTGAAACTTTATCAACTTAATAAGGACAAGAAATTCTAATGCCATGTAGAGTTTGTGTGTTTATCCTTGATATGAAATTTCACTACTCTCCTCCACAGTGACGTGACATACTTTTACCTTGATTAATGTGTTCCAATTGCAAATCCTAAAGCCATGTAAAATTTGGTTGGGCTTTGGTATGAAATTTTACTACTCTCCTCCACAGTGGCTTGATATAATTAATTTTAACTTGAAAAATTGTTTATTTTAACTGAAACTTTACCATCTTAATAAGTACAATATTCCAAACAAACTGGCATATAATGTGTGTATGCAAATCATATTTATGTGTTTGGGTTTAACTTTCGCTTGATTTGGTGGGCTACTTTCAATACCGTACCTTTGATTAATCAGTTTTTCTTCTCCGTATTCCATGTATTCCGCGTGTGACTGAAGGCATTACACAAAATTGATATTAAATGTTTTTATGATCAAGCAGGACTATCTATTTGTATATGGAAAGTGATGTTTTTCAAAGTTGAGTTATTCACAAGAAAATCCAATTAAAGGAGTGTTACTAACGGGATGCAATAGCATCAATATAACTTTTTTTATGTGGTAGAGAATGGATATAGCTTTCAAAAAATGTATAATAATAGTAATTCAATTTCTAGCATTATCAAAAATTTGAAAAAACCTGTGTGACTAACTGGACACAGCAATTTGTGACTAACGGGACATTTTTGGATTTACATGTATTTTAAGTAATTCTGAGGGATTAAAAATTATACTATTATCTACTGGGTGCTAACATGTTATAAGTAGCCTAGAATAAAGCTTGAAAGCTTCGATTAGGTAGTTTTGATACCTTCCTATTACAGGTGTTTAGGGCAGACCTGACCTATTTTCAGAGCGATTTTTTTACATGCCATTACAAATTATTATTGGTAATTATCTCAAAAAGTTAATAATATTTTTAAATGGGGTAAAAAGAAAATTAAATAGGTGAATAAATTATCTCTCCAATGATATATAATATGTTGGGTGAGATTCAAACAAAGTGTTCAAATTATCGAACTAAAAAAAAAGAAAAAAAAAAGTAAGGGACAGCAAGGTATGTACCTAGAAAACACATAAGAAATAGTTATAGGATATATGAACATGAATGGGGCCATAACCAGCTCGAAATGCACATGTGCAATTTGTTTTAATTTTTTTTTTGGTTTTGAGCTAAAAAAATACCCTAAACCAAGTTTAGATAAGTCAAGCGGCTTATGGAAGCTTAATAAGGCAACTAACTATCCCTAAGATACCGAAACGCTACATCTAGAATCCGTAAAGTACAGAAACAAGCCCTACAGACTTCTTAATGTTTTTTTCAGAGAATTCCAAAGAATTCATTTAAGAGTATACTTGTTAAAAAAAGTATTAAATTTATCTAGCACATGGTCACAATGTCTATTAGAATCTCTAAATGTATATCCATTGGTCAAATCAGTCATTCTCAACATGTCTTTGTTAAATCATTCACCATATCCTGTAGACCCATCCAATTTTTTAAGAGCCTTGGAACACAAGATTTATTCCATCCGTGAAACACCATTTGAGTATAATACATAACAAGAAATTCTTCGCATTATTCTTAATGAATTTAAAGGTCTTTCACCTATGACAGAAAATTTACTCAAAACGACCTTTTTGCTTTTCTGTACAAGAGGAAAAGTGTGATAAACCTACCAACTAAGAAACACATCACTGCATCTCTGAACCAACAGTTGCAGGTAGAGTCTCTATTGGATGATAACATGTGGTTTTGCCCACAACACTTATCACATCAAATCAGTACCAGAGAAACTCATATTACCAGTTGTGGTAGTGTTTTGATCATCCAATTAAGCAGGTATTCTAAAAGAAAAGAAGTAAAGATAAATTTTAAAATCTGTGAACGTAAAGATGAGAAAGGGACGTTCCGTAGCAGTTTGGTTTTGACAGACTATGAGTGGTATGTCGCATAATTTATCAAAATATTCTTCAATTAAACAAAAGTCTAAATCACTTTTGACAGGTTCGAAAAGATCTGAGTGGTATGTCGCATAAAGAACAGCAGCCCTTTCATGGATGCTCCTTACTTCAAAGCCCAGCAAGGGGGTAGGGAGCATACACATTTTTATTTGCAAGGGCAGCTCAAAGAGGTAAGGAATTTACTACCTTTTCAGAAAAAAACAGACTCCTTCAAAAGTCAATATTTTAACTGTTCAGGATTATCCAAATGTACATCCAATGATCAGGGAGATTTTCCAAACTAGCAAATGTCAGACCTTCCAGCAGCAGGGAGACGTTTTTTATTCAAAATTGGGAGAAATTCACACAGGATCCCCAAATTTTAGAAATAGTGAAAGGATTCTAGATCTCTTTTTACACCTTACCAGTCCAAAAGGTTCCCCCTCATCTCTTAAAAATGGAAAAGGAGAAGAAAGTGTTAATAGAAAAAGAAATCCTAGAAATGTTAAAAAAGGGCACAATAAAAGAAGTGCCCAGCATTTAAGTACAATTTTTTTGGTCTTGAAAAAAGACTCCGGACATCGTCCGGTTACAAACCTAAAACAACTAAACAAACACATTCCGTATGCACATTTTAAGATGGAAGGACTTTTTCTAGTGAATGTGATGGAGTAACAAAACAGCAAGCTGTAATGATGAAACTTGTCGTAAATATGACAATATTTATATAGTTTATA
>JAULBZ010001516.1:0-21847 GCA_032360805.1 Neoturris breviconis | reverse complement strand
ATCAACTAAAATTGACAAAATTCAACAAAAATGAATCTGTACAGAAGTGTGTTAGGTCAATGAGCTTGCAATGGATTAGTTTCTTCGGTACGAAGAAACCAAGCTATTGCAAGATCATTGACTCAGTACTCTCCTCTGTAGATTTTATTTTTGAGACCGTCCCTAATATTCGTACTAATTTTTGTCCAAAAACTAATCTTGTTTTGTAATTTGGCGAAAATTTGAACGAGTATTGATCTCGTGTCATTTTTTTATCAAAATATTTAAGTTTCTGTGGAGAAGAGATTTTACAGAACATTTTCAGCCAAATTGACTGAAAATAGTTTTATAAATCTCTCCTCCACAGTGATGACCCGCTGTTATTTTAACTCTTGCAAACGAATATATCTCGTTTAAACAGCGCTAAATAACAGTTTATTTTTAGGTAGCACTCGTGGTCACACACGAGTGCGTCAAAGAATGCAGAATGTGGCTCCAAAAATTTTTCTTGTATATTTGGGTTGACTTTTTTTTTTTAGGCCTGGTCATATTGACCTAGAGAAGAAATTTGAACCTAATCTGATAAACAGTGTTGTTTATATAATATCAATGTCCATGCAGGTCGCTACTTTTGCAATAAATTATAGGGTGAGTTACATCTTACAGTATTAAACAAATAAACGAGACGAGAAAATTCAAAAAGATTCCCGAGTCAACAAATTAAATTTTGGGGATAACCTTTGGTATAACTTTTGGGTGAATGTGTTCAAAATCTTATAGCGTTTAATTTTTCTATTTGTGATTTTGCTGATAAATTATTCCATATGGATGAGAGATAAGGGACCATCTCAAAATTTCGCTTCAAAAGCAACTTTTTTTGTTAGGGTTAAATCAACAAAAATTGAACTAAAATGAATCTGTGCAGAAGTGTGTTAGGTCAATGAGCTTGCAATGGATTAGTTTCTTCGGTACGAAGAAACCAATCCATTGCAAGATCATTGACTCAGTACTCTCCTTTGTAGATTTTATTTTTTGAGACGGTCCCTAAATGAGATAGAACGAGATTATTAAGATCAGGCTTCACAGCAAAATAAATTCCAGGATCGTAATGAGAGTTAATGGGTACTTAACTCTCATCCATCTGGAATTTGCAAAATCACAAATAGAAAAATTTGAACGCTATAAGATTTTGACCACATTCACCCAAAAGTTATACCAAAGGTTATCCCCAAAAGTTAATTTGTTGACTCAGGAATCTTTTTGAATTTTGCTATAAGAATTTTATATGTTTTGATTTCTATGGAACTATTACCACTTTTGATCAAAAGTTATACCCATAAGTTGTTTCCAAAAGTTAAATAGTTGACTTGCTTGCGACTCGATTACTACTAAAGAAATATCATATTTTGGCTTTCGCAGCGGATGTTTCGCCTAGTGGGAATCAAGCTTTATTCTGATTTTTAATTTGAATTGAATGCAGGCCATAATTTGTTTTAATTGGATTGGCATTGGAATCCCTTCCTCCCTTCCTGCGAATTAAGGTTTAGAAGACATTTCATTGTTAGAAGTTGATGTCACCTGTGACGTGAATTTCTACCAATAGAATGTTTTCTTTTGACTTTCGTCTCAAATTTTTAGCCTTGTAGAAATTATCCCCTCCCCTCCCCCCGCGAATATAAGCCCCCAAATCTGAAACTAAAACATCCTCCCAAATATAAGCCTCCTTTGATTATAGGCCCATGGGCCTATATTCGGTATGGCAGAACATAATGTGCAACACCCCTTTGACCCCCTCCCCCCTAAAAAATAGAAACCCCTACCCTGTATTGTCAACCCTCACCTAAAACTCGAAAATTGCCAATTTTATGGCGACCACCCCCCCTGTTACATACAAAAATCTCTTGACCCCTTCCCCCTCCCCCCTCCTAAAATATTTTTTTCCATTATTATTATTATTTTTACAGTAAGTGAAATAGTTAAATAGATGTTGATTTTACATTTTATAGATATTTTTTTGTACATAGTTTCTTATTTTTTTTGAACATTGCTAACAAATTAGATTTTTCTCCTGAGTATGTATTACCTGAGACTCATAATGTAACAACAATATGTTGCACCCCCCCCCCCTGAAAAAATACCCCCTAATTTTTCGGTATTTTATTACCATTATATATTGAATTTTATATTTAAGGGTCGTCCTTTCATGGAAAGTTTGACAGAGAATAGACCATTATTCTACAGCATATCAATCTCAATGACTGCATTATTTACATTGCTCATGGGTTGGTTGCCAGATGTTTCAACACATTTTGAACTGGTTAAATTCCCACAACAGGTGAGAGTACTGAGTCAACGACCCAGTAAGCAAAGACTTGTTCAAAGTCAGCGGTAAAGACGCTAGAACAACGCTGTTCGACGTTGTTCTAGCGTCTTTACTGCTGACTTTGAACAAGTTTTTGCTCACTAGGGATCTTGCAAATGATTGGTTTATTTGCACCGAATAAACTAATCCCAACCCGGCAACAAAATAACTTTAGAACAACGTTCTTTGAACTTTGTTTTAACGTTATTTTGCTGACTTTAAACAGGTTTTTGACAGTTGGGAAGTTATACGTTTTCTTTGTTCCCAGCGGTCAACTTGTTTAAAGTCAGAATCTGTAATCTGGATAAATGTCGCTAAATAAATCTGCAATAAAAAGTGACCAACGAGCTTCCAATTTATTATATGTCAGTGTTTGAAATTGGAGCAAATAATCTCTATGGAGGAGTGAGGCTAGAAATCCTGAAGCAATGTTCAAAAAATACCTCCTCCACAGTGATTATTTGCTCTTCAAACACTATATGTTTACTATAATAATGTTTTCTTTGGTATTAAAAGGGGATTTCCATTAACCGTATTGTACTCAGGGCGGGGCAAGGCGGGGGAATTCCCCTTATGGTTTTTGGAAACTACCTAGTGTCTTGAAACTTTTCAAGACTGAATTACAATCTAATTTAGGTGAATGTGCCAAATTTTAGGTCGATTGTTCGATTGTTTAATTGTTTATCTTAATATTAGCCATAATCTGAAACCACATCACAATTCACTAGTATTTCCCACCAAAAAAATCTGAAATATCAAAAATTTGATATCTTCTGTTTACAAACTTGAAATTTTGAACACTGATTTATATCGTCTATTAGAATCGTTCTACCACTTATTCTAGAGCGACACGCCCTTTTCCCTCAATTTTTGGGGTTTTGATCTCAATTATCTTTCCGATTTTTATAGATAGGATACTAATCCTCAGAGAGCAATGTTTTGACTCTCAGAATCGATCAACCCCAGCCGGCAAAAACCTGTTCAAAGTCAACAAAATAACGTTAGAACAACGTTCTTTGAACATTGTTCTAACGTTATTTTGCTGACTTTGAACAGGTTTTTGCCGGCTGGGAGAAAGTTATTGGCATTTCCCAGTCTTTGTTATTTGCTTTTCAAAATAACACACCTTTTTTTGAAAAAATCAAAATTGAAAATTCTGGTAATTTAATAGCAAAAAATGCTGACGTCAGCAAAAAAAAATATTTTTGAAAAGATCTTGTACTCAGATATAATCGTGTCAAGTTTCATTGCTCCAATATTAATATTTCAGGAGTTAGAATAGGACCCGGGTAATATATACTGCATGCTACCCGGCTAAAATTCTGTGGAAAGCTAAAAGAGGACATTTATTGGACAAAAACTTGTTAAAAGTCGGCAGTAAAGACACTAGAACAATGTCTAGCTTCTGACTTTGAACAAGCTTTTGCCCACTGGGTATTAATTTTGAAACTTTTGTTTTATTTATTTATTTATTTTCTCCTTTAGTTTCAATTGATGTTTTGTCAAGTGGTTATTGCAGATTTTGTTTGTGCTTGGCTGATAGATAGAATATTACGATTTTTATTTGGCGAAGCGAAATTAAAACTACATTAAAATGATTACCTTCTAGTGGGAGATCTAGTTTCACAAGACAACTGTTCTTTCTTCTCCGATGTTTTTTTTATATAACATTAGGAATTCATCAATAAAGGTGGATCTACATTAAGTGAAACATTTCACGTGAAAGCCAAAGGAAGACATACCATTAGTAGAAATTGACATCCCGCGGAGATTTCTCTTTTAACTGGACTGAACTGGCTGAACTATCTAACGCCTTTACAACCGTTATCAGCGCTTCACTCTTTTTGACGTCAAGAAAGATGAAGCCCTGGTATTGAGGTTGCCTATCTAACTTATTTCACAACCTCATCACCAGTTTCTATCGCGTAGTATGTGTTAGCGTAAAACTATCCGTGAACTGTGTATTAATTAACATACGGCAATAGACCTATTCACCAATACATTAAGGCTGCTCAAAGTACAAACTTGTTTCAATGCAATAACTTTCTTTTTGTGTAGTGTCTATATACAGACAGTATACTTAGCTATACAGGACCAAATAATTACTGTGGAGAAGAGTGTTTTAAGCATATATTCAGGCTTACTATTCCGAAACCATGCTCAAAAAATTTCTTCTCCACGGTGAATATTTGCTCGTTTAAAGCACTACGGTAGTACTTCACGATATGGATATATTGAATTAGAATCAGTCCCAGTTGGCAAAAACTTGTTCAAATTTCGCAGTAAAGACGCGAGAACGACTTCGAACGACGTTATCATAGCGTCTTTGCTGCTGACTTTGAACAGGTTCTAGCCCACTGAGGTAATTAACATTGTTCTGTAAAGTGCAAGCAGTGATCCTTAAATTTTAAGTTTTCATACCTCTTTCAAGCCTGAATATAACTGCCGGATATCACCTATGGAGGAGTGTTTAAAAGCTGAACACTATCCTCAAAAAATCCCCTTCGTTTTTCTGTTTAGGCTAATGTTTTAGAAAAATATCATAATCATGTATTTATTTATGGTGTAAGAGAATTTTAAACATACTTCAATGCTTTTTCTCTTCCGTACTCGTACATTACATGCTCACCTAGATATGCCATATCCACCACGCGCCTCGTGTCTGGTTGGCCACATTTTTTATAAAAGCATCGTATTATTTTCCTCTGCTTTAAAACAACCGATGTTTATGCTTAAAATGTGTCTATAACACTAATTTACCTAGGCTTGTTGATTTGCGTGTTAATGTTAAGGGAAGTAATTTTCGCGAATTCGCGAAGTTTAGTGCCTATTCGCGAAAATTTCTTCTCGCGAAATGTCCAAAGGTTAGCCATTCGCTAAAATTAATTCTCGTGAAAAAAATTCACGCAAGAATCTTATGACGAAGAATGGGTAGAAGAGGAAGACTTCCAGCGGAACGCCTTCCGACTAGTCGTCAAAAAGGATGATTATTAGGGCAAAATGTATGACTATAATCATAAGATATTCAGATTTCGATGTAATGCCAATGTTTCCTACATTTCTAAAATTTCCCAAGAAAGTTAAATCTTCTCATTCGCGAAAATTAATTCTCGCGAAAAATTTCTAAACACCTGATTCGCGAAAATTTCTTCTCACGAATTGATGAAAAAAATCTGAAAAAAAAATTCGCGAAAATTACTTCCCTTAAGGTATTTTCACGAACTTTTTGCTTTTTTCGCAAAATAAATTTTCATGCCTGTCAAAGCGCAAAAATGAGTACACGCGAAATCTTGACAAAATCGATGATTCGAGAAATACTATTCATGCGAAAATTTTTGAAACTTTCAAGGCACGAAGATTCTGATTCAGAATAGGATGGAAACGCATTTAATTTATTCACTTGGGGTTCTGCCCTCTTTTTATTATCGTAATAAAGAGTAGCAGCGAACTCTCCCGTTTCCCATCTGTGGCTGGCTATAGCAGGAATGTTTTTATTCGGACCCGAGTTTTAGGGCAAAAAGGGTCCAAATGGCATTTTCGGGGTCCAATGGATTGAAAAGGTGTGGTACCGTCCTGAAATTTGATTATGCCATTCTATACAATATTGCTACAATCGTGGTCATATATATTTGGTAAAAAGGGAAATTTGTGCAAAAATTCGGAATTTCAACTTTAATAAAAAGCCTTAAATTTCTAATTTTTACTAGCAAGTCGATCGGAACGAAAGTTCAAATTTTCCAAGAGCCTAGGTACTAGAATCAAGAGAATTTGTCAAATTTGTAAAAAGACCTAAGATCCTAAGTAAGTCTACTAGATAAATCTCTAGAGACTTCTCATGGTTGTTTTCCGCACTTTTGTTTTACTTGTGGTGTATATTACCCTTTAAAATTCACAAGTTTTATCATAATTTATGAGTATGACCTTGATTGTAGACTGCTGGCCAAATTCTAAGTGGAGAAATTTGATTTACATTCACCAAAAAGTTCAATTTATGATTATTGTTGAGTTACATTTGGATTGTTTGAAAAATAATTTTTCTATGAGACTTTGACCACATTTTATAATTTTGAGAATTTGGCATATATATACAAAAAATAAAGTTGAAATTTGGGCCTACTAGAGCAAAATACAAAATACTTCAGGGGGACAAAAATCTCCGGAAAACTATACATAATTGTAAACATCAAAGATGCCAGAAATCGGCAAAAACTAGCTTCTCAGACAAGCATGCGCATAAATTTTACGAATTTGGTCAAATTCTCGACGCCACAAGTAAAACGTAGATGTACAGAAAACGACAACGGAAAGTCCCAAGAGATTTATTAGGCAGCACTTACCTCAGAGATTTATCGAGTAAACTTTGGTCTTAGAATCTCAGGTCTTTTTGCAAACTCTGCTGTTCCTGGCAGCCTGTTCTCTTGGAACAAATTCAAATTTTCATGCCGTTGTTTGTCTTGCTAATCGAAATGATGAAATTCCGAATTTTTTTGTTTCAAATATTTGCTTTTCAGATCTTCATCATTTCTTAATTGAGATAATAAAGGGCAAGATCTGCTAAAATAAATGTTCTCCAATATCCTCGTTGATATTCGCCTACTTAGACCGACTATTCTCTAATATACGCCCTAAGCAGTTTGGATTCGCCAGAATACCAATATTCCGAAAGTAAAACAACCTCAATTCGCGAAAAGTCTGAAGCAACTTAGTTCGCAAAATGCAAGAAAAAAATAACGTGAAAACTAAATCTTCCCTTGAAAATTTCAGGGAATTTTCCATTTAATATTATACTAAGGGGATTCACGGTACAGGCATATTTTACACGTATTCACGCAAGCCAAGTATAAAAAATAATAACACTCGTCTGGAGCAGTAAATACAAGGCAAGATATGGTTCTTTTTCTTTCAAATTTACGTTTTCGTGCATAAATTTTCGAGCAAATCATATTGCGCGTAATCTGTACTAATTTTCGTGCAAAACCTAACCTTTTACGCAATTACGCGAAAATAATTTCGCGTGATAGTACGAATAAGATATTGCCCTCACGTTCATGCCAGAACAATTCTTGCGGCTTCTGAGATTTCGACAGACATAAAATGCAACCCTGTGGTTAAGGTTACCCCGGCGGGACTGAATCTATTGAGCTTTACTTATTAGAATGGGGGAATTATAGTATTTATATGAAATTTGGTCCAGTTGCGGCCGACCTGATACAAAATAGAGCATTTCCTGTAATACAAGCGTGCTTCATTCCCCTCGCACAAAGCTATTTAATCCTGAACAAACCTTCCTAGGAATCCAACCCGTTGATTAATTATTATCGTAGGTTTCGTGGTTTCTGGTCAAATCTGCCAGTCTATCATGAGCTTAACTGCGGAAATAAATGTCCGCGAGAAGCGCTTTTTTGGACCCGAAAAAATTAATGCCGATATATAAGATTGATAGATAAGATATTTATTTTATCAGCAGTGAAACTACAATTAAAGAATTAAAAACAAATAAATTCACTACTGAAGGGGAACCAACACTACAAGCAAAAGCTCAGACAAAGGTGATGGTTACCCTTAAAAACCACTCGAAACTAGTGATTCTTTTGAATAAGTACCCCCGGTCCGATGAAAGCAAACTGATTTTCCAAATTGATTAGCTTCAGCAAACTAAAGTGTCCTCTCTTCTTGTTCAATTTTAGATTATGCATCCTTAGGATTCAACGATAAGGCATTATGAAAGATCAAGTGAATTATTGTACTAGCAACTTATAATATAGCAATAATTTTTACAAAAAAGTATGAACAGTATTCTCTTTTTGAATATTTACCAATCTGCAGGTTGATCAAACATTTTTTTAACAGTCTCTTGCTTATCCTCATCACTTGATAATTCACCATCTTCAACTTCACTATCAGCACGCTTCCGTTTCATAGGGCGCTTTTCTTCTTTAGTAACCTCACTTTGAGAATATGATGGCCCCTCATATGGCATAACACAGAATGCATCTGTGCTTTTCCTTGCCATTACAAATGTTTTAATAACGTCATCATACTTTGTTTTGTTTGTTAACGTCACATAAGCTGATGTACTGGATAACCACACGATGGGTCGACTGAGGTTACAAACCGGTGAAAATAAATCCATTAAATCTGTATCTTTCCATTTATTTGGAAAATTAACAAGGAAGACACCTTTTCTATCAGGAACTTTATCAGGACCAGACACATCCATATATTGAATATCTTGTATTCCAAGAACATTGACACGATTAATGAATGGAGTCAAGATATCACAAGAAATATCTATATGATTTGATGGTAGTTTCAGTCCGGAAAGTAAGCACTTAGATAAACTTATAAAACTGCAACCAGTGCAATAAGCATCATAACCAGCTTGGTGATACTGATTACCTCCATCAATATAACTTTCAATTTCTTTTGAGTAAACAACATTTGGCACAGGTAGAATTTCATCCTCAACACTTTGCATTAGGCGTTTCAACGTAGTACCTTGCAGTTTATTTGCAAGTGGTTGTGTATTGGACATCAGCTTTGTATCAATAACTGTTGGGAATAAACTTGTTAACAATAATTTGTAATCCTTTAAGTCATTCAGAGGTTCTGCAAAAAAGTTTGTTGTGGTATAAAATAAGTCTAGATACATGTTATGTCCAACGATTGGTTTTCTTGACTCGGATAATAGTTTTATAACTTTAGTAAAGCCTATAACATTATCCAGTGTATTTAATTCTTGTTGACATTTTTCATTATTCTTTAGTTTTAAACCACTTGTTGTCACTTTAACAACTTTAATATATTTTTGTTTATTGTCATCAACAGCACTTTCAAGATATAATCCCATTGGATATTTTTCTTCCAATGATTCATAAATTAACTTCCGTTGGAATGGATTGCATGGTGATAAAGCAAGAGATTTTTCTTCACCCTTCAAGAAGTCTGCAACTTGACTTTCTACGTTTTCAATAAACTCTCTCTGATCTTTTGGGATGAAAACTTTAGTTTTCTTAGTGGTATCATTTCCCGTTGGTCCAGCAGGTTCTATGGGCTCTGGTTTGTTTTGGATAAATGAAAGTTCTTTTTTTAATCTATTTTCTGCCTTTTCTTGTTCCCAAGGTGACATAAACGATATGCCTTCATAGAAAAGTTTGTTGAAGTCAAAATGATTGTTTGCAAGGAAATCCAAACTCGAACTTTGGCACATAAACATTACATCATTAAAGAATCTTTTATAAGGTCGAGGAAATATATAAAATGAAAAAGGTGTCGCTTCATAGTTTTCATTTTTAGAATTCCACGAAAATAAACAGATACCATATTGAATCAAAAGAAATTGACTTGAACCTTTGATTACTTTTGCATAATTTTCCTCTAAGGTATCATAACTCAATTTCCGACCTTTTAAAGTACTTAGACCTGAGAATTCCCCATCTATAGCAATGAAATCAGCTTTATCAATGGATGCTTTCAATATGTTGAAGGCTGTTGTAAAATTTTCTTTGGTCACTTCCATCACTTTCTACGATCACACCCGATCACACATGTCACAAAAACAAGAAGACATAAGGCAACAGCTATCCTGTTCTTCCAGTCTCGTGTTCAAATCAAGATTTGGTGACACCGTGACACAAAAACAGTAAAAATGGGGAAAACCCTATTATTACATCATTTATCCAGGGAAAACAAGGTATCACGGGCCGGCCCATGCCGGCCCTAGGCGGCTCACATAATTTAAATTCTTATTCTAGGTGCCTGATATAATTTGACTCTATCTGGTCACATATAATCGCTTTATTTTCGTTGACTGTCGAATACAATGTGCCCATGTTTACAAATTCCAGTCGAAACGTTGTGAATCGCTACCACGAGCACCACTTCTACTATATCAAAATATCAAAGCGATCAAAGCTTGACAGACATGTATATTTCATCGGAGATTTTTTTAACTCTAATATTATTTAAAGCTGCTCCAACAGCATGGGTAAGTTCAATTATTATTGTTATCGTCAAATTTGGGTGTTCGGAGAGCTACTAGAGGAGAGGACTGCCAATATGGTCAACGAGAGTGGTCTGAAAAAAGTATTTTTTATTGCCTTTATTAATCCTCTTTTTACTTTTAGTATATAACAGATTGCCTATAGTCAATGGTACATTTATCTTGTGTGACTCTTCTAAGTTTGTGATATATGCCTTGCTTTTGCGTGTCCTGTATCGTTTATCATACTTATTCGTCCATATCATCAGCTTCATGCTTAGGTAGCTATATGACCTCCCTTCAATAGTAGTATATTTTATTTATTTTCCTTGGTTCATTATATAGTGCTATAAATAAACCATCTTATTACCTCATCTTATCTCAAAAACATAGGGAGGGGGTATGTAAAATATACTTACAACCTGTACAGTTTTTGCGCAAAAGGCTTACAAACCCAGTCGGAGCTATTTTTCTGTGTACTTTTTTAATACTATAAACGAGAGGGGTTGTCCTCCATTTGGGCATAATTCTAGAATACAATCTCAAAAAATAAAATTTGTACAATTTAAAAGATTTAACTACAGCATCAAAATATTAGACAAAATACGTAGTAACTTTATTGCTTCCAGCGCGTTATTCACCATGTTTTTATTAATTCCTTGTTCATTCTGTAGCTAGCTACTTATATAATTTACACAAAAATACCTAGTCGTTCGTAAAAAATCATCAATTCTGAGTACCCAGGTTTTCTTCTGTTCGTGGGAACAAAATCCTCCTACATTGAACGTACCTAAATTTCACAGATACTCTGATACGTTGTCAGAATCATATGTTATCAATGTAGTACCCAGGCTTATGTTCGTGAAAACACAGTTGAAATTTTAAATCTCTAATTAAGAAGAGTTATGCTGTAGTAACCAGGCTTTCTTCTGTTCATGGGAACAAAGTTGAAATCCTCCTACATTGAACCGGCGTATCTGTGAAATTAGGTACCTTCAATATTCCTTAATATATATACTTTGTTTCCGCTAACACAATAAAGCATGGGTACTACTTTGATTAACAAATTATTCTGATGGCGTATCTGTGAAATTAGGTACCTTTATTATCCCAACTTTGTTTCTACTAATACAATAAAGCATGGGTACTGCCTTGATTAACCTATCATTCTGACTGCATATCGGAGTATCGGCATATCTGTGAAATTAGGTACCTTCAGTCTGCAACATAATTCTGTTTATTTTGATATCCGATTTCTGATGTCAATCTTGTATCTGTCGAATATGGTACCTACCTTGGTTACAGTGTTGTGACTTATGATTTCAGCATCTTCGCTTCTCGGTGTGTATCATGTATCGGATCCCACTTCCTTCATCCTTTGAACTAACGGTGTATCAGTTTTAATGTGATACACTGTTTATCCACATATTCCTGGTTGTATTCTAGAATCACTCCCATTTATGAAATAGCCTAGAAACATTTCCCTTTTTGAAAAACTGTATAGGGATGTCACTACAACGTTTCATAATCCCTTAACCTGAAATTAAAATTAGAACCTTTCTTGATTTTTCTTCAGTAAATATTTTGCAAAAAATGTCAAATGTGTTTCTTTCTCACGTTTTTGATGACATATCTCAGTGGGCAAAAACATGTTCAAATTCTGCATTAAAGATGCTAGAACAACATTTAAACTTGTAAGAAACTAATTTGGCCTAGATTACCCACTGGTGGTATGTGTAGTTCCTAGCTCTGGCAATTACGAATTGACATATACAATGGATTACATCTGCGAATACCAGTTCAACATCTCAACAGATCATTTTAGATTGTTTTTTCTAAACACGTAAATGCAATCCATGCTCAACATGAAACACACTTTATAAAACACACTATATGCAGTAAAAGATCAGTTTCTTATTATAAATTATGAAGATGATCAACTAACTCTTTAGAGTCATTCAATACATGCGTAGGAAAATTTCTGCGTGTGTAAGAGCTATTATATACATTTGAAGGAGTGGACTGCTAGGATCTAAATTATGAAGTTTAACTGCTTCAATTAAAATTTATATAATTGTTTTGTTTATAGCTTTAACTTGTAATGTATATACAAGTACTGTAGAAATGAATTATGGTGGTAAAAATAGAGCGAATAAAATTGCCAAAATTTGGTTAAAAGTTCTGAAAAAAAAAATTCGGGTGTAGAGCCTATGTAATCTATGAATTTAATTTAGGCAAATATTTCATAAATTAAATGACTTTAAATTCTTTTGTTTGCCCAGACATGTCCAAAAGTGGTAACTGCTTTTAAATCTGAGCGACTTAGATTTAATCTCTTGTACTTTATAATAATAATAATAATTTTGTTTTCTCATAAGTAAAAAAACAGGTTAAAATATAGAACATACATGTTTGAAATAAGGTCAAATAATTACTATGGAGGTGAGTTTTTGAGTATAGATTCAGGCTTGCTGGCCTGAAGCAATGTTCAAAAATTCCTCTTCCACCGTGACTATTTGCTCTTTTTTCAAAAAACAATGGGACACCAATATTTCTGCCTTGCATGTTATTCTGATTTTCTCGCAGAAATTAATGAGGTTAAATATGATATTCAAGGAGAGTAGATGCCTAGATGTCAATTAATTCTCCAAACCATTTCATCAGTGCAGGGTGCAGGGTTTGCAGTTTAATGCCTGCTTTTGGATTACCATATTTTGTCAAATAATCACCTCATCAGCGTTTTTCTTTTCAAAGGTAAAAATTGTGGCTTTTTTGGAGGGTGGTATTTAAAAGAGAGCAACAGCTTTCATTTCATGGCTAGTTTGGCTCAAACGTGATTAAAGATATAGGGTGCTTATTATACTTCAATTAGAAATTATTTAATTCTATATTCCCCCTCTCAAGGCTGAGGCCACTACTAGGTGAGGGGGTACTTTCTACCCTCTCCAGATCACAACTTTCTCCTAATGGAGGATACAACCCTCAATCTACTGTTTTAGCCCTAAAACATGGCTGGAACCACTTTACAGGGGAACAGGTAGACTGCAGTTTATACAGTGAATGAGACATTAAAATAGTAGATTCTGTACACAAAACATTAACCATTGGTAAACTTTTCTAATAAATGCCACTTTACCATTAGAGGGTGACATTTGTTGCACTGTATGATTTAAAAAATGTGGCTTTGTGTCTTCAAAATTTGTTTCCAGAATGTAGGTATCGTCACATTCAATAAACACAAGCCTCAATATAATGGTCTGATATCACCTGTCTGTGGAGAAGTGTTGTTTGAGTACAGTATTCAGTATTCAGACAATACGGAAATACTTCCAGGTATTGCATAATATACAAGTGGTATGAAGATAAACTCAATACTGTATGATCAACATTGTGAACAAAATTGTTAAAGAAGACAGAAGAGAAACATTTTAAAACTTACCACATGCTGTTCCACTTGAGAATATTGCATACAGTGTTCGAAATAACAGCAAATACTCAATGTGGAGGAGGGAATATTGAGCATTGTTTCAGGATTTCTAGCCTAAAGAAATGTTCAAAAAGCACTTCTCCACTGTGATTATTTTCTCTTATTCCGAACACTCACACTAGAAAAAGGGCATATTACAACCGACCACACTTGTATATGTAGATAACTATGTAGAGCACAGAGCTTGAAATAATTGCCAGTCATCACTGTGGAGGAGAGATTTTTCAAAATATTTTCAGCCAAACTTCAAGCCCTGAGAGTAATAGGTTTTGTTTTATTTTTTCAAACTTGTTTATAAGATTACAAACTTTGATAATTTAATTTTTGTAATGAATACCCTGGGAAGATATATAACTGATAGCCAAGAAATCACACATATCCATCAATGAGGTCATTAAGTTTAGTGCCTGAAATGGGAACAAATAATCACTGCAGGGGAGTGATTTTCCAGCATAGCTTCAGGCTACAATGAAAATCCCTCGTACACAGTGAATATTTACTCTTACTTCTGATCAGAATTTCATGGAGTGGCCAGGAAGCTAGTCAATTTCAAGATGGTTGACACCCTCCTTCACATGGACCAATTTTATTCATAATTAATTATTTCTCATGATAAAAATAAAATCGAAGAAAATTTATAGCAACTCCTGGCCATCACTGTGAAAGAGAGGTATTTCAGAATATTTTCAGCCAAATTTGCCTGATAAAATTCTGAAAAATCTCTCCTTCACAGTGATGACTGGCAGTTTTTTTAGCACTTGATACAGTCATCTTTTTATTTAATTCTATCCTTTATAACAAAGTGGGATGTAGAGATACACTATCTAAAACCGAATATCAGTTGAAATGTAATAATTATGGCATTGTTCTTGCAATAAAATGGTTTATGAACAGACAAATTCAACTCAATAAACGCTAGGTGATGTCCGACAGCTATTTTGAAAGCTGCATCGTTATGACTCGGTTCAGAATTTATATAAGTTATGGAGCATGCTTGCTAGCATGGTAGTGCTTCAATGAGAACAAATATTCACTGTGGACTATAAAGCCAGAAGCAATACACAAAAAGCACTAATCTACATTATTAATTGTTCCTATTTTGTGCACTGTGTTTGGTTTTGATCAATTTTATATTGCTCAATAGTTTAGAAGTAGCAAAGTACAAGGCTCGAAATAACTGCCGGTCATCACTGTGGAGGAGAGATTTTTGAGAATATTTTCAGCCATGTTGGCTGAAAATATTCTGAAAAATCTCTCCTCCACAATGATGACCGGCTGTTATTTCGAGCCCTGAAAGTAAAAATCTCATATGCAAGTAGTAATTATTGAAATGTATTATGAAAACAACGACAAACATTCACTGTGGATGAGTGAGCAAAAAATCTCTGTGGAGGAGCCAGGCTACAAAACAAATAAACCTATAAAGTTTATATCTTCCACAGTCATTATTAGTTCTTATTTCAAACGCTAGCTACATGAGTCAAAATAAGAGTGAATTTAACTGTGGAGAAGTGATGTTTGAGCTATAAAAACCTGAAGCTATACTCAAAAATCCCCCCCAGTGACTATTTACTCTTATTTTAACGACTGGGGAAATATATTTTGATGCAAACACACATTGCAGCGATTTCTAAGCCTGAATATAACTGCTGGACATCACCTGTGGAGAAGTTTTAATGTAACGTTCAGCTTTAACACTATACTAAAAAAGCACTCCTCCGCAGGTAATGTCCGTAATGAGCGAAATAAATTATAAATTAATTATTCTTTTGTGAATAGGTTTCTACTTTTCCTTGCACATCTGTTAGTTTATTTGTAAAGTAATACTCTGTCTCATTTTTCATTTTTTAGGGTTATTTGTGTATTCAAGCCTCAGAATAATGGTCGGACATCATCTGTGGAGGAGTGTTTCTAAGTACAATTTTCAGCTTCAAAGCTGAAAACTGTACTAAAAAACCCTCCTCCACAGGTGATGTCTGACCATTATTTTAAAGCTTGATATTCCATTTTTCTTCTATGTTATTTCCGACAACAATCTTATATTTTCCAGTGGGCAAAAACTTGTCCAAAGTCTGTGGTAAAAATGCTAGAACAACATTCTAGCATCTTTACTGTGGACTTTGAACAAGTCTTTGCCCACTGGGTTCTTATCACTGTTGTAAGATGTAGTTTTTAATTTATTTTGAAAACATCTGTTAGTTGTTATCTAGCGTAATTCACACTTTTCACAAAAGAATTCAACTTATTTAGCTTACTTCTTTAAAAAGTTCGTATAAAATATTTATGTATCTTACAGAGTATAAGAGAAATTTTCTTTTCACCATATGGCTTGATTTAAAAAGGAGAATTTATGTTAAATACAACGAACCATTCTGCAAAATACAGCAGAAATCTGTTCTGTAGAGTAGTGTTGATAACATATGGTGTAATATTGTTTTTTACTCTGATGTCACATTTTTGTTGACTGTGGCAGTGTTTGAAATAAGAGGAGATAATCATTGTGGAGGAGGGATTTTTGAGCATTGCTTCAAAAATCACTCCACTGTGTGGTTGTTTGAATATTGTTATGAGATTATAACAGAGATTATACAGACTAAAAGTAGTCTTAATAAAATTTGCTACTTTATGATAATAAAATTATTAAAACATATGTTCTCTTCCTGATCATAATTAATTTTCTAGATTTTTCCAAGCACTATATAAACTACATGTCTAATGGGATTTCTGTTTTGATTTGTTTTGTGAACTTATTTTGGAGAAATAATAATCATTAAGGAGAGTTTTTTGTTATTTTGTAACTGCAAATAAAGGGTAGATTAACTTTTAGCAAACACCATTTACAGTTTTTATTCAAGTTCAATGCACAGTTAATCGATAATAAATGACTAGTACGTAAGAGCACTGTGGTAACATTACTTTGTTAACAACAGAGATAATAGATTTTCTCATAATCTTTTTATTTCCGTTTTTTGTATATCTCTTGTTGCTACGTACAGTAATATATATATAATGTGGTCATTTCGGATATTAATTTTAATTGTTTTGTATGGTGTTATTAAATGAGATGTGATAAACAATGTTATTTAGATAAAGTTCTCATACTTCCTACAATGCAAAATGCACTGCTATAATTATTTATTTTTGGTGATTGGGTTTATGGGAGGAAAACTGAAATCATAAACAGTGCGTCAAAATAAGAGTATGTAATCACTGTAGAGGAAGGATTTTTTAGCATACTAGACAAAACTATGCTCAAACATCATTTCTCCACAGTGATTGTTCGCTTTTATTTTGACTCATGTAGCTAGCCTGGCTCCTCCGCAGAGATTTTTTGCTCTAATACGAGAAATGATCCTTTACAGACTATATATGGAATTTTTAGCTTTGTTTGCTATAATTAATTTCTGACTAGTTTGTGGTCGTTCACAGCTAATATGATCTTATGTCAGAGTTTACTGTTATTTAATTTTATTAATGGTAGCTATAGTGATTACTGCATAATGAGCGAGTTTTTCCCGTAGTGATTGTTAGTGCTGAGTACTTGCAGTGTTTGAAATAAGAGCAAATAATTTTTGAGCATTGCTTTGGGTTTAATAGCCTGACTCAATGTTCAAAAATCCCGCCTCCACAGTGATTATTTGCTTGTATTTCGAACACCGACGTAACATCTGTGGATAATACTGTAATTACATTCTCGGTTTACATTTTCTCATATATACTATTGTTTTTTTTTGAAATTTGCTCAGCATGGGTAATATTTTAGAAATTACAGTAAATAAGTACTGTGGAGTAAAGCTTTTTGAAAACTATAAAGCCTGAATCTATGCTCAAAAATCCCTCCTCCACAGGGATAATATACTCTTATTTTGAACATTGGATTTGAAATTTGTTTTAAATTTTGTTAACTTGGAATGGAACTGAGTATTTTTCAAATATACCTAAAATTTAATGTTAGAAAAACACTCCTGCACAGGTAATATCCGGTAGTTATATTCATTTTGGATAGAGCTTTTGCATTATCAATCTATAAATAATATTTTTTCTGAACATTAAAATTTGCAACTACTTTTGGGTGGGTTCCAAACCTGAATATAACTGCCGGATATCACCTGTGGAGGAGTGTTTTTGAGTATAGTGTTCAGCTGTCAAGCTGAATGTTATACTCAAAAAACACTCCTCCACAGGTGATGTTCGTCAGTTGTTACTTTTGAGAGCACTTACTGTAGGTACTCTGCAGTATTTTAATTATTTCATTATACAAATATTTAATACAAAAAATAAAGACGAGAAGTGTCGTTTTAGATGTCATTTTTTAACGGATATTTCGTCTAGCCACTGCTCTTATCAACGTATAATATAATAATAATATAATATTTAATTCTTACTAGTAATTGTAGTGTTTTACATAAGAGCAAATAATCACTGCGGCGGAGGAATATTTGAGCATAGTTTCAGGCTTTGTAGCCCAAAACTATGCTCAAAAATCCCACCTCCACAATAGTTATTTGCTGCAGGGGAATGCCAACCCGAATTTACCGACCTGCTGTTATTTTGACCACTGTAACCTTGAACATACTTTCCCTAGATGTCACTCAATAAATTGGTTATAGATATTCCTTTATAACTGAAAGTGTTGTTAATCACTTATGTGTAACTTTTCTTTGATGACTCGGTGACTTATTTTATCATGGCTTGAAATAACAGCCGGTCATCACTGTGGAGGGGAGATTTTTCAGAATATTTTCTGCCTTTTTTATGTGATCTTGTGTTATCTACATCTACATATTAATTACACTGATATTTTAGCATATTGGTTAAGAAACGCATGTATATATTTATAGTATGGAACGCAAGTTAATTTATGTAATTTGATAGTCAAAGGTTAACTAATCTAAAAATCCTTCTTCTATATTGCATAGTAAACACAACGTGTTTCCAACAATATTTTTTGTGAAAAGATATTTGTATTTAATAGTTTGATTTGTTTTAACAATTTGACTTTCCCTTCACATAATATATTTATTTAATAGCGATTTGTTAAAATATCATCTAAGGAACAGCATATTCGATTTTCTAATACTATATTTGTAATAAGAGCAACAACTGTAGGAGGGATTTTTGAGCATAGCTACAGTAGGCTAAAAAGCTCGAAACAGTACTGAAAAATCAGTGATAATTTGTTCTTATTTTAATCGCTACAAGTAACATCGGCTTTGATTTTGTATTTTCTTCTTAGGATGTTTGTTTATCCAAACTTTAAGTGGAAATATCTCGGGTTAAAAAAATAGGGAAGATTTGAAATTTTAAACTTTAGTTTTGCTTCCCTTGCTAAACCTTTTTACATAACTTTTGAATAAATGGCTTATGTGACTACAAATTTTATGACTTTTCCTGCAATTTATCTAGGATCATTTGGAAAAAAAACAATTAGTAACTAGGGATAATTTTCTCCTAGCAACCATATTTTTGACAAGTGGTAAAAAAAAATTTAAAATGCTTGAAAATCATTTTAGTATATCGTTTGCAAAAAAAAAAAGTCTACCTAAAAAAAAAATTCTGCACCACCTGTTTTCTAGTTATGACGTCATCGGGAGTAATGACGTCATCAAAAAAAATATTTCACTTAAATGTTAATTAAGTGTTGACTTAACTTTCTGGAAGGTTTCAACACTACAGTATGGTTCCATTCATGGTGATTCAGAGCCCAAAAAAGCCCGGCCTGAATAGGGTTAAGCCCATAGGAAAGTGCTAAACTTCTGACAAAAACCTGTTCAAAGTCCGCAGAATGACGTTAGAACAACATTCATATGAACGATGTCTTATTTTGCTGACTTTGAACAAGTCAGCAAGTAACATATTAGGCATAAAGATAACAATCAATATTGTTAAGGGTTGTTCATATCGATGCATTGATGGGATCGATTTTTGAAATACCATATCGATATTATCCCGATATCGTCCATATCGCGACAGCTTTAGCCTGAAGCAATACTCAAAAATCACTCCTCCACAGTTATTTGTTCTTATTTCAAACACTAAAGCATTGCATATGTTATATTTTTCTTTGTGAAAATGAAGGCTTGACATTATTTTTTCTAACTTTGTTTACATTACTTATTAAATTGAACAGTTGGAAGTTTTTCTAACTTCTACTGACCAGTGGTTTTGTTTGTGTACTTCATTTACACTAATAGTAATTAATCAATCAATAAGGAATGTATGATGAAAGAAAAAATAATAAGAACTAAAAACAGAAAATGTTTTTACAGAAGACTCAGAACTTGAACATTGAATATAATCGATACGTGGTTGATAGTGCTTGAAATAAGACCAAATAAACCACGTGGAGAAGTCACAAAACATCACTCCTACACAGCAGTTGTTTTTTCTTATTACAAGCACTGTGGTTGATAGTTTTGGTTAGCTGATATTGTTTCCCACTGTTTTTGTCTGGCATTCAAGCCTCAAGATAACGGTCGGAAATCACCTGTGGAAGAATGTTTTTTTTACTCCTCCACAGGTGATGTCCGACCATTATTTTGAGGCTGGGGTATTCATATTTATTTCTGATTATTTTTTGAATAAAAAAGCTTGTCTGATCATAAATATTTCTTGTTTTTGTTCTGTCGAATATTTAGTTTAGCAATTTTAAATGTTAGAAATGTTTACGGAGTAGTAATTCTTGTGGCAAATCTATCTTGTTGAATCTTGTTAGTTCATGTTATTAACCATAGAAGAAATCAGTTGTGAAAACACTTTTATAATATCACTGAAACTATGCTCGAAAATCACTCCACCACAGTGATTATTTTGCTCGTATTTCAACCACTGACTATTATGCTGAATAATCTACCATGATTATGGCTCCAAATAAGGAAATAATTACGGTAGAATAGGCTTAGCAGCCTGAAGCTATATGCTCAAAAACCACTCCTCCACTGTGATTATTTGCTCTTATTTTAAGCGCTGATGATATCGATATGGAACTTACAAACCTCAAAATAATGTCGGACATCACCTGCATAGGAGTATTTTTGAGTGCAGTTTTTAGTTTAAAACAAACACTACTAAGTTAGGCTATCATGTTTTTCTATGCTTGTTTTGGAAACCTTTTCAGTGTTTAAAAAATGAACAAATAAAATAATCTTTGACTGAAGTAAGAGCAATTAATCACTGTGGAGGAGTAATTTTTGAGCATATGCTCAACAATCTCTCCTACACAATGATTATTTACTCTTATTTCAACCACTAGTGAAAATATGAGCAAATAATCTCTGTGGAGGAATTATTTTCTATGGTCAAAAACCACTCCTTACAATGATTAATTTTCTCTTATTTTTATTGCCAAGTTTTGAAAAGGTTGACATTATTGTATTTGTAATATTGTATTTATCTCTCTTAGACATCACGTATACTAATTAGCGATATGCCGTGCGAACCATGCCCTGCAGGACAAAAAGTTGCAACATATTGCAACCAATCAAGCGGAACAAGTTGTGTTTCATGTCCTAGTGACACATACGCAAAGTTCAAAAACAACAGCACAGAGTGCAAAAGGTTAGTATCTTTAGTAATAACAATGATTAAAATAAGAGTAAATAATCCCTGTGGTGGAGGGAATTTTTAAGCATAGCTTCAGACTTTCTAGCCTGAAACAATGCTCAAAAATTACTCCCACACAGTTATTATTTGCTATAATTTTTCGGCCACTGGTTAGTACTGGTTATAGTATTCGAAATAGAGGCAAACACTCACTAATCACTCCTCCACAGTAATTATTTGCTCTATTTCAAACACTGTTATTATTTATCAAAAACTACAGTGTTGTCTACAAAGAAGCTTAAACTTTGGATAAAATAAAAGGATGAAGGTCGTGTCATGAACAAGCACATAATCAATTAGTTTTTTGAATAACAAATCATCGAGTTGGTATTCATTTCCATTAATATTGATATGGTGATCTTAGTACTGCAGTGCTCGAAATAACAGCCGGTCATCACTGTGGAGGAGAGATTTTTCAGAATATTTTCAGCCAACT